>ML790466.1:241876-263764 GCA_009831015.1 Picea engelmannii | reverse complement strand
CTACGCATTTCTTCACCTTCATCAAGAGTCCAAGTAGGATTTTCTGGAGGCTTATTTGGTGTAGAAATTCCCTTTTTGGGTGGCATGTTGACCAAGTATCACTTTCGAACCTTGATTTTGAGGTGGTTCTGCTAGACAATATGTCTTCTGTTGTATCTCAAAAGTTTCGGCCCTTCTGTGTATGAAACTTCCTTTTATGTAGTTCTCTGATATTTCTTCTCTGCAATGCCACAGGTCTGATCTAAATTGGATGTGCCAAGTGGAAATTATGGTAACTTCCCCACAACTTGCTGATTTTTGGCCTTTCCAGGTGATCTCACTTGTATAGAATTCCCCGCACACAATAATTGATATAAAATTCTGAAACTCGCACCCAAGATACTACAGACTGTCCACAATCCAATTCAACCAGTCCCACTCAATTTGGATACTCTAGCAAGAAGTTATGCTTGTTTTACCTGGAACACCTTCTTGAGGCTAGTCAATAGGACTAGTCAGATACCCTATCTTACACAAGGTGTATATAAAAATTTAAGATGACCCAGAAGATGAAATTTTGACCACAGGTACCTTACTAATTTCTGTAAATGGCCTCCGGAGGACATGGTCTGAAACGTTACAAAAATTGTTTTATAGCGAAAATTCCACAATGACTCATTTCAGGATGATTCCATAACCCTATCTTGTATAGGCTGTATCTCCGAAATTATAAGGCCGCAGGAGCTGAATTTTGAACCCAACGTACCTTGATCAGTCTTCTAAATACCCTCCAAGCGGTTCCTTCTGAAACGTTGTAGAAAAAAAGTTATAGCAAAAATTCCATGGTGTCTCAGATGTATCAGCGAAACCCCAAGACCTTGAGCTCTGATACCATATGTTAAGAACCAAACATCAATATAGCATATAAAAACCTCAGGAAAAGTACTCAACGCCTTGAAAAAGAGATAATTTTAGATAATAAACCTCTTCGAGGGGGCAACCTCCTTTTACCCCACTTAAATGTTCAAGTACAAGATCATTCAAAATGAAAATGTCTCCTTGGTATATATAGGAGACTAGGAGGTATAATTACAAATAATGGCCTAAAGCTGACATAATTAAAATAACATTACTAATCTAAATTACAATGAATGGCCTAAAGCCGACATAAATAAAATAGCATTACTAATCTAATATGCCCCAATTAAGGGGTAATGAGCCAATATTAGGGCTTAACATTTGTCTCCAACCATATTTCAATCTCTTGCTTCGTAGGATTCCATGGCCTGGACATCCCTTTTTACCACTGCATATTCTTCAACAAACCCCTTCCAGTCTATCCGCCTGAGTTCTATCCAGAAACAAAACCATTTGTTGGATGTATGGGCTAACTCGGGTCCTACCTTAGTTCTCCAACAAAGCCCTTTTAACCAGTGGCCCTCCTGGTAAACCAGAAGGCTACACCGAGCACATAGTGCACAAATCATTCTCACCCGAGATGGTTTATGGGTGACTATAGGAAGAAAATGTTTGCAGTCATGGAAGGGATTGGGGATGTTCTTTTTAATTCTCTTCTATTTTAACATGCATTCTACCACAACATTCATGATATCTACCATTTTACTCATTCTATATCATGTATTATGGATACTTATTTTAATGCGCGTTGTAAATAAACCCTAATAGTTGCATTCATCTAACCATTCATTCATTATAAAGAAAATAAAAGAACACATCACACGTAAAGACACCATTTTTACCGTGGTTCACCCCCCTGGGATACGTCGACAAAGATCTTCTACTTATTTCTTATTCTTCATCAAAATAGCGTTGCGCGCATTACATCATATGGTTTAAAAATGGTTCATGTGAGGCTGACCAGTGTCGCACCAAGCTCCACAGCTTGCGAATTGACCCTCAATTACATCTCAAAAACGAATCCATTATCTCCTTAGCTATATGACCAAAATTGATCATACCAAATAATCACGACTCAAAAGGGTTCTCCAGAAATAAGTTCTTCTCTCCCCAAAAAGGACACCTCAATCTACCTCATACATATTCTATTTATACTGCAAAATGGGTACAAACCATTACATTATGACTCAAAAACCCTAACTCTAAGTGGAATCCACTTTTCCACTTTCTAACTGCCTTTCACGTGGTTGGTCTTCGATCCAACTGTTCCTTGCATTGATCTTGCTTTTTTCCTGGTGCACTGCTTCCTTTTCCCTTTGTCGTGCTAGTATTCCTTCCTTTCTAGCGTGCACTATTTCCTTTGGTCCATTCTACCTCACTTATTGCGCTTAAATCCCAAAATTTCCTGCTCCAACAAGAATATACCCCTCGACGATAAAAAGTGTCATCGATAATGAGGTAGTTTTTGGCTTGATGGCGTATACGTCGTCGTTCATCACTCGAAAGATGCTAGGGAAGTTTTAGAGTTTGAAGATGTATTAAAATATCTCCATACCAAGGATTTGAAGATGATATAAGGAAAATGTGCTCATCATCAAATGAGTCATCAATAAATAATATCCTCATCCTACCTAGGTAAATCCGACATTAATTCCATAAAGACTAGCGATTTCTTAGATTTTGCAGAGACAAAATCGAGATCAAACTCCTGCAAAATCGTAACCCATTTATTATATTTTCCCCCTATGATATTTCTTGTCAGGACATATTGAAATGGATTGACATCGATGACCACGATAGTCTTGCAAATTAAGATATAATGGCACAATATTTGAATCACATGCATAGCTTCTAAGGCTAGCTTCTCCACATTAGAGTAGTTAAGTTCATGACCAAATAGATTTCGACTAAGATAATATATACCATCCTCATGGAGCTCGTCATCCTCCTGAATGAGAACCATACCAACCATCCCTTCAGACGTGGTTATATAAATCAAGAAGTCTCTACAATAGTCTGGAGGACTAAGTAGAGGTGCCGACACTAGGTATTTCTTAAGGGCATCAAAGGACTCCTGGGCTCGCTCATCCCATATGAAAAAATTATCCATTTTCAAGAGATGCATGAAACCCTTAGTGATATTGGCATAGTTGGCTATAAAGAAATGTAGGAATTTATCTTTCCCCTGTAAAACTTGAAGTTGTCGAATACTGTGTAGGGGAGGCAATCGAAGTATTGCCTCTACCTTCATGGGGTCCACTATGATCTCTTTCTCATAAACTATAAATCCCAAAAGGCATCCTAAACTAACACAGAAGATGTATTTATGAGGGTCTAATAAAATACGGTAATGACGACATCTTTCAAACACAAGCCGAAGATGAACCAGATGATCCACCCTTTTGTGAGAGTGAGTAGCGAGGTCATCCAAATAAGCCTTGAATATATGTTTGAGGTCATGGAAAGAAAAGTTCATAGATCACTGAAAAGTTTCTTTGACATTTTTAAGGCCGAAAGGCATTTTCCGGTATGCAAACATACCCCAAGGACAAATAAATGTCGTCTTATGCTGATCCTCATGTTTAATTTGGATCTGATTGTAGTATGAAATTTCACCCATAAAAGAAAATATTTCACTCCCAACACACTTGTCAATAATCTGATCAATGGATGGTGAAGGGAAATTATCTTTAGGACAAGATTTATTCAGGTCCCTGAAATCCATACACAGATAGATGGTTCCTTTCTTCTTATCCACATGAATGGGGTTTCATACCCATTTAGTCAAGGGAACCAAGTATATGAAGCCAACATTAATAGACTCTCCACCTCTTCCTTAATGGTGGGGGACTTCCTAGGATTCATGACTCTAAGTAATTTTTGAATTGGCTTAGCATTCAGATAAGTCTTGATTTCATGTTCAACAATACTAGGGTCGATCCCTAACATTTCTTCATATGACCAAGCAAATGTGTCTCATAATTCCTCAAACAGATCAGTGTAAGTTTGAATATATTCAGGCGAACAGTCCATCCCGATATAAACATTCACAACCTTTCCTAGGACTCGAGATATGTCGACCATAATGGTAGGAGAGATATTTTCCATGTTCCCTTCAACATATACATCATTCTTATCCAATGGGACCATAGTATGACCAAAAATCTCGCTCATGGAGGACCTAAACTCATCTTGTTTGATCCATCAAGCTCTGGGAGAAAATAAGATCTACGGTGAGGTCCTCCCAAGGCCTATCAAGACCAGTCATGGCCTCTAAGATTGCTTCATCTGAAGGCAAAGTACCATCGAGGAAATAATATGAATTAGATGAGTTTATGACCCAAATGGGCTCCAGGATAGGATCCATCTCTTCCATCTGTGAAGAGGGAGGATCTGGGTCTACAGTGTCTTCCTAGATAGCTTGATATGCAATCTCAGCCGCGGAGAACAAAATTTCCATTCCGATGTGAGAATGACCTTCATACGATGTAGTCAAAGAAGGCAGAGTCAATGGGTCATCGGAATATGAAGTGTGGAACGAGACATACCTCGGTGACGATGAGGATTCACTAGAAATAAAATTAATATATGAGATTGGCTCTGATAAATTAAAGGGTCCCATCAAGGAAGGATACATTCCAATGCCAATGTTCTCAGTTTCCTTATGAGAATTATCGACAACGGGGACTGAGGGTCTCACCGATGTAGAGGAACTAGAGCATGGGAAAGATAACTGGTCGATCGTCACAATCTTGCCTTCATGAGGAAAGCATAAAACATGAAACACCGACGTAACAACAACTGACATAGCATTAATCCAATTACACCCCAGTAAAACATTGTTGTCAAGGGGTGCATCAACTACCTCGCCCTCAATCGCCATGGATTTACCACCTAACTGAACCAGAAAATGGGTTTGCAATACCCTAGGTTTGAGTTATCTATGAATAACAAAACCCACCAGACACCGACCCTTTTAGCATCAACTGCTTGTGTAGATGAAGTCTCACCTGAGGTATCTATTGGGACTGAAAGAACTAGTTTTTTGCAGTAGTGAGGGAATGGGAGGTGACCATTTTGTTCATTCTTCCTTATTAGCCATGTTTGCGTAATTATGTCCTTGTTCTGTATTAACTACTTAGTGATTTAGATTCATACTATTATTATATTCCAGATTACTGCATAAACTCATTGCTGTAACAATCATGATTATTGCACAAGGATTTAACATAACACAATTCTGATCTACTATGCATCTAGACAAAATTCATAAGCAATCACATAAAAGACATACTACACAAGATTTAATGTGGTTCACCCAAATTTGGGATACGTCCGCAACAACTTCTTCTTTATTAGGCATTTAGTAATTGGTTAAGGCTTGCACACTATGCTTACAAATATATATCATGGTTATCTTTCTCTTCTAATAGTCTAGCTTCTCTGCAATGCAAGCCTCTCTCTTTCTGCATCATCCCTTACATTCAAACATTGATTCCAATCTTTTACAAACTAGAACTAACAACAAGGAATGAGAGAACCCAATCATATGTGAAGGAACCAACCAACAATAAAAACAAACCCATATTCTCCCAACCCATTACATGTTTATACATACATTCTAGGGCTTAAAACCCTTCTTGTTTCATCCCAAAAACCCAATACATTGTATGACTGCTCCAGTTAATTGGCTGTTCGAGCTGCTTTCTTCTTCTTTTCTGTCTACATGCTGCTTTTGCACTCTGACTTCTTTTCCTCCTACTTTTTCACATCCTTCCATCTTTAGCATGTCGAGTTGTCATCCTTCCTTTCTGCCTGCTTTCTTCTCCTATTTTATTCTGGTTTATTCTTCTCTTTTCTTTCTTCCCTATTTTATTCTGCTTATTGCCCGTTGTCCTTCTAGATGCACCTCAGTTTCACACTGCTAGTCTTTCTTCTTCTCCTTTGCGCACCTTTTCTGCGCACTTATTCCATACTTAGGATTTTTCCCAAAATTGTATCCCAAAACTACCTATACAATAGGCCCCCAACACTCACCTGTGGCTTGTCCCGAGCCACTCAGGACTATTTCCTGCTCCTCCATGCCGCAATGAAATTTTGGGAGGCTACCTTAGTTACCTCCACCTCCTTGAGTATCACAACCTTTTTTTTCGTGATCTCTTCAACCCCCTGCATAGTGAAGCTTGTAAGTTTCTCTTTTGCTTCACAAGATACTTGCTTGACCTTTCCCTGCACAATGACCAATTCATCGATTACCTTTACTGATTCTTCCTGCAGTGGTCCTAACCGCCGCTGAAGGATATTCTGTTGATCCCTAATTTTCTCCACTTCCACATATGACTACCTCTGTGCCAAAATTGATGTCATACGTTCCACTGGTGGAAGTGTAGCGACCCTTTCTGAAGCTTATTGTGCATGTTCCCGCACTTCTCTTAAATTGGGATCTGCAACCTTCATCTTATGATCTTCTACTACTTCTATCCAAATCTGTGCACTCTCTTCATAGAGTTTGGCGCATTCTCCGTATATCTTCTTAATGTTGGCAACTGCTATCATGTCCATTCTCTCTCATCCTTCTTTGACTTTTGGTGGCATGTCTGGCACACTCCGCAATTGTAGGTACTCTATCTGTGATCATAAGTCCTTTATGACATCGTCGATATTCAACACGTGTTCTTTCATAGTAGCTTCTACTACTATGGGGATTTCTAGGATGGCCTTGTATAAGTTCTGTATGACTGCTGGATTTTTTTGTGCTATATTTTCAGCTTTGTCCTTCTTGTTGAGGGATTTCCTTACCCCTTCCTTGACCCCGTTCTTGTCTTTCATTACTTCCTCCACTCGGCCTTCAAATTCCTTCTTATGCTGAAGCACAACTTCATATTGTTGTCGCGCCTGATCTCTTCCATCCATCATCTTTGTCATTGCTTGATGTGCTTCATATCCTCTATTCTTAATATCTTGAAGTAAGCCTATCTACAAGTCTTGTATTCTTTGTATCGACATCCTCGTTACCACTGTGTTCAAGTGTTCTAACGTGTTCACATGTTCTTGCAATTCATACGTTGGAAATTTGAGTGTGTCCACCTCAATCGAAAGTGTTCTATGACCAACTGCTAGCTGTGTTAAGGCTGGTTGTGCAACCTCTTCTTCCTTTCGTAGAACTATGGACGATCCTCCCTCAGTCCTGCTGTCTTTTTCTAGGCTAGCAACTGCTCAGAGATACTGCAGTTCTGCCAACTGATCCTGGACTCTCTGTTTTTTCTCTTCTTTCTTCCTAGTTGCTTCCTCCATTATTTACTTCGCGACATCCCGTACCTGGTAGCCTATGCGATCTATATCATCATTAGTTAAAGTGTAAATTAGGGTTTCTCTGTGTGCCTCAGTATTTTTGCTTGGCCCTCTTGCTAGTTCTTTCCCCTTATTCTTCCATTTTATGCTTGTATTGGGTACTATCGATGGGCCAAGCATATCACCTGTGCCAATAGTTTGATCATTTCCCTACTCCTCATCTTATTCTTCATCATTCTTATCTCATTCTTCTTCCTCTTCTAGTTTCCCTGTTTTCTCTGTTGGGATTTTCTAGCCATCTTCCCAATCATTCACTATCAAACATACGTCCTCTATTTTCAACCTATAACTAGTTGACAACCACCAGTGCATGGGTCATTCTTGGCCTACACATACACGTGGTGCATTCCTGCTTTAAAATGCACGACATCCTTTGATGATTTTCCTATAATAATCTGTATGACCCAAAGTTCCCCTTAGCTTTCTGACTGATGTCGGTGGTTCCAAATCTACAATTACTACAATATTGGCTGGATCTACTAGTAATCCCTGTTTACAAACTACATGTCCCAACATAATTCCAAACGACGTGTAAAAAATACACTTCTTCAAGTTCAGTGAAATATGACACTTTTTACACCGATCCAACATTAGCCTAAGGAATTCTATATGATCATTCAGTAGACTGAACACAGTCAAATCATCCAAGTACACTTCAAGGAACTTATGGATAAGCTCCTTGAACGCTGCAACCACTACTCTGGAAAACACCACATGGGTGTTCTTCAGTCCAAAGGGAATTAATGTATATTGATAACTCCCCCACTCTATCACAAAATTGTTCTTGTGTCGATCCTCCTGCACAATTTTTATCTGATGGTACCTCGAGAATCCATCTATGAAAGAATAAGTTTCTTGTCCCCCTATGTTCTCCAGTACCTCATCTATGAATGGTTTTGGAAATGGGTCATGTGTGTTATCACATGCTAATTTGCATTAATTTTTCCAAAGCATATTGTCCTTGTGCTATCTTTCCACTTAGATTTTAAAACTTTTTCACCAGCTCCGTCAAGCTCCCATCACCTAAATCCTTCACTCAACTAATCATCCAAAATAATCATGTCCTCCATGAGTCAAAAATTGAAAATATCCCAAACTTATATCTAGCCTTAATGCTTATCTAAATCCCTCAGTTCCATCACTTCATTCATTTTTACCCTTATTATCATATTCCCGTTGAAAATTAAAAATATTCCTTTTATTAAGCTTAAGCTCCCTTATCCCATCCACAAAGTCATGTGATGAGCCTCATATGCCCAAAGTCCTTAGAAAATGGAAAAAAGGTTTATAATTATTAATATAAATATTTTTATATTTTTATATTTATATTAATATTTAACTGGATATTTAATTCATGACCTCACATCAAATCACGGGCACGAATCTCAAACTAAGTGGAAAAGTCAAAGGGTGGATGGAGGGCGCACATATATTTCGGGGGTTGAAAGTAAACAAAGGTTAATTATTTGAAGGCGGGCCAAAATCCAAACCACCGGGTTTTAAGTTGGAGTACGTGTCCTTAAATGATGCATTTCGTGGGTAAAAGTGGTGTGGGTTAAAACCACTCCTCCCAAGCCCGAAATAATAATGCAACCATTTATTATATGGTTTATGTGTGACATATTTTTCATGGGTGCATTTCAATACTAATCAGGGAATTTTCAATAAATGAAATTCTTCCTCACGGTGGAAAATTTTCACATAGGTAAAAAATTAAAGAGATTAATGTTTATTGCCATGGAAAAGAATTAAATGGGAAAATGCATGTGAAAGGAAGATTTGGATAATTGTTTATCCAATTTTTTTACAGAAGTAAAAGAAGGGGATTAAAAATATTTTACCAAAGATGGTAACCAAAACATGGTTTTCAAAACCACGGGAAAGAAAACAGTAAATAGTTTTCAAAATGAAATGGTAAATTGGGAAAAACAAGACATGGTTTTCAAAACCACGGGAAACAAACAATAAATGGCTTTTCAAAACCACGGGCATGAATTAAAATATGGAAATTTAATTCTACGGGATAAAAAATATTTGGGAATTATTTTTATTCAAATATATTATTCCCAAATATTTAAGGAGAATATGCATAAATGAAATTAGATTTGAAAGAGTACAAGTGACATTTCAAAGAGAATGTGGCAAAGGAAGGAGCTGAAGTGTAAGAAGAATCGACAACTGGATCATAAAATGTTTTCCTTATTAATCATTGTAATGGGTTCCCATACCGAAACTGTCATATGTAATTATTGTAATCAGTTTTAGAATCTGAAACGTTTCATTTCAGTTATTGTAATCGGTTGCACACCGAAGGAACTCGAATTGTATAAGTATTAGAGGTTGGCAGAAGTGCAAGGGCACGATTTAGTTGTTTGAACATTGCATGTAATTTTTTGAAGCTGAATAGAATACATATGCAAAAGTATTTGAAGTCTCCATGAAAAGATTATAATGGTGGTGATATGAGTTTTGTCTTCTCTCTTTGTATGTTTTTCACGTGTTTATGATTCCATTAGCATTGTCTTCTGTTTAAATTGGATAGTTTAAAGGCCAAGAATTCATTTTATGATGCTCTTGGCTTAAGCAATGTAATCCATGTAAGTTTCTTCATAACTAATTCATAATTCATTTCACTAATGCTCTGATGCAGTTACTTTCTTTCCCCTTTATTCTTACACTTTGCAAATTACAATTTATAACTCAGATTCATCACCTCATTTAGCCTTTATCCTCCAGAGAGTTCCACTGACCATTCAGTGTTCCTATTCATTTTCAGAAATTCGACTCCATAGCCCTGAGTGTCCTCTCCCTTCATTGCCAACAAAATTACACCCCCCCCACCCAAAAACAAACAAAATCTAGCCATTTATTATCAAAGAAATACCAAGTGATAGGAGAGAGCCCTCTTTGATCTTAGAAGGCTAGTACCGAGCTCTAAAGTTGGTTTGTAGGTTACCTATGTCGTTTGTTTTATCATCTGAACAAATTTACAGAGTGCTAACATTCTGGCACCGTTGTCGGGGAATGAAGGTGAAATATTCCCTGGGAGAAATGAAAAAGTTCAGATCTAAGTACCGATGGTGAAAAATATTCAGACTCAGAAAGGTTGTACATCATTCACCTGGAGACTCCATTTTCAAGAATCTAGAATTCAAAATTTTCATGGCGACTCCACTGTCCTCAGTAGCTTGAAATTTTTATTGGAGACTCCAATCAAACTTCAAATGTGATTTCGAGAATCCACTCGAGGACGAGATCCATTGACAGAGCTATGAAAGGACATCATGGGAGAAAACAAGTACCTAAAGTTGAGTTTTTTCCAAGACATAATATTTTTTGTTACTAAGTACCTTTTGTCCTTTCTTGAACATGCTAAACAAATTTTTCTTTACCTGCTGCATTCAAATGATGATCGTGAGAATATTGCAATTATATATCCTCCTCTTAAAGTTGTACATATATCTCCTCAGTTTATCATTGATTTTGATCAAAATATTCCATCTGATCCATGTGATGACCATAAACAAGTTGATGAGCGTCATGAAACCAAGGATGATGTCTCACCTCTTGTACTTGATCCAACACCCTCCAAGATTCAACATAAATACAATCCTTTAAAATCACCTCACATCCTTTATGATTTTCCTCCAAAGAACTATAAGTACCTACCTATGTTTGATGGAGAACCTAATGCCATCACAACTGAAAAACACATCCAAGATTTTGAACATTTTATAGATTTTCTTGAGATTGATCATGATGATGTTTGTATGAGAGCCTTCTCTCAATCCTTGAAATGGGATACCAAAGGATGGTTTAAACATTTGTAGCCCGAGACAATTATCTCATGGGAGGAATTGAAGAATGTCTTTTTGAAGTTTTGGGTAAAGAAGAAATCTCCCTCCTTTTCAAGTTGATGATTTCCTGGTTATCAAAATCCGATTCCAGTCCCATCAGTGCAGGATATGGTTGACTATAATCCATGATCTCAATAACTTCAAAGTCTACCACAATGCACACCCCATCTATGTTCACCAATACTTCTGTCAAATGACCAGTCGATACTATTTTGTGTTTATTTGCGAGCCTTAACTGAATATGAGACCATACTAGTTTGGGTTTTCCCATCACATCCCATGTCCTCTTAGGTAAAACATTCACGTTATATCCCAAGTCCAAAATAACATTATCCACATCATACCCCCCGATTTACGCACTGAATCTGAATTCTCCATTGGTCCTCTCCCTGCGCAGTACTTGATTCACCACCCTTTGTGCAATGGGAGTTTCCCTTCCTCTTGTGCAATGATCAATCATGTCGTAGAGTGTACTCAACACATTTTCATCTTTCATTATCTCTACACAACTTTTCAGAAATTATGTTAGTGTTCTCACCTTTCCATTTGGTTTCTCTCGCACAACACATTCTCCTACATGAGGCATAGATGATGTTGATGCTCCCCAATCCTATCCAAGTATCCCTTTTCTTGCCGAGGGTAAAAAGTTGGCACCGACCCAAAAAAATTCCTTACCCATTGCTCAGTCTTCTTTCCTTCATTAATCATATCATCTCCCGTTCTATCCCCTTCATGCATATAAACTTCTATTCTTGGTCCTTCGTTGTGTTTTTCAACTGATATTTTCTTTACATTTTGGTTTGGATTATGGTTCTGGTTTCCTCTGGCCTACCATTTTGAAACTAACTGATGAAAATATTATATTGCATGATCCAGTTCTTTGCAGTATGTACACATTGTACATGGATTTAGGCAGTCACGGGCCAAGTGTCCTGGTTGATTACAGTTGTAACATATAATCGGTCCTCTTCCTCCTCTACCAAAATTTCCTCTTCCTTGGCCTCTGCCAAATATTCCTCTGTTCCCTGGATTAAAGCCTCTTTGATTATTATATTATGTACCACCACCTTTTGCTGCAATATTCTCCTCCTAAATCCTATACATATCTGATGTGATCTCCCTCATTAAGTCGAATGTTCAAAAATCCTTCTCGTCGTGTCCCAACGACTTGCAAAAGTTGAAAAATAATTTCCTTGGGGTACTATGATAATTATGTAGTAACGAACACTCAATTGGGTGATGGCCCCATTTCTTAAGTATCTCACAATATCCTCATCCCGGTAATGGGTTTGATGCTCCCATTTCCAAATACTGCACAAATGTTGGGAATTTGTCCTTGTGATGGTCTTCAATCCTACATTTAGTACACTAGACTTGCTCATATTTCTCCTTTCCCTTTGTCATTTTTTCCATTTGAATTTTCAATGTAGCCAACTGTGTCTAAACCTGATCCATCCCTCCACTGTCTCCTATCAGGGATGATTCCAATTTCATTGCGATTTCCAGCGCTTTGGGTTGCACCACAACCTTCTGTTGAATTAATGGCCTACAAATATGTGGTATATGCCCTACAATAAATCATTCTTAATGTTGTTTATTAGGGATCTGGAAAGTCAGTGTACCCATCACATCCTTGAACCTTTGATCAAAGTCCCATACTAATTATGTTTGTACCTGTTTAATCTCCTTCAGTTCTGTGATGTACTGGAACTCCGACTTTGGCTTCTTGAAATATTTCAGCACTGTTTGCCTTATTTCTGCCAAAGTTCTGGCCTGCCCTGTCAGTGTGGTACTTTTCAACTTCATGTCCTAGACCAATGCATGAACTCTAAATTTTGTTTCCAATTGTGCAATATTCACAGCCTCGTCTTGGAAATTCTTTGTGACTAAAATTATCTCGCAGAAAAACAAATGTTGTTTTGGGTCCTCTGACCGAACTCCCTAGAACCCAGGTAGTTTAAGGGTGTTGTCTACCCCTGCCATGTTTCTTGGTGTGTTCCTTCTTCTTGGTGATGCTAGTTGACTTTGATTTTGACTCAGACTCTGCGCACTGTTTCCATTTATCTGATTGCTACTGCTTTGTCCTCTCTGGACAAGTGTAATTGCTTTTGACAACTCTTCGACTGTTATCTCTGATTGTGGTGATGCACATGGGCTTGTGGATTCGACACATGACCCTATCTGAGTAGGACTTAATGATTCTTCTATTACTGGACTGTAATTCCTCTTCTTCTTGTCCTGTATGTTGTATTTCCATGATTTGGATGATTGCACAAGGACCTCTCCCCTTTGGATCAATACACGACTCTCCTTTTTCGGGCCCAATCTTTCACCTGTTGTACCTCCTTCCTCTCAGTTCTACAAACTTGTCTTCTTCCTCTGGTATACCTCCTTCAATCCTCTGCATCCTTAGTCCCTCCCTTCCTTCTTCATCATTCCTTTGTTCTCTCCTGCTTTCAGAATATCCTATTGTCATCCCTCGGTTACCCTATAAGTGAAGCCTCGTAGCAGTTAGATTCCATTATCATCACACACTTTTCACACAACATCATCTTTATCCATGTACCCAATGATTTCATGATTTGAAAAAATACCTCTCTATAAGAATGTATGATTGGATACAATCTACTGCAAACTCTATGATGTATCCTCCTAGTATACTATACAACCAAAAATCAACTGCACGAGTAAGTGGGTTACTTACATAATTCAACTATCTTACCAACTCAGGAGGCCAATTCCTCGGTGCTGCATTTTTGTGCCTTCCAGTATTCTCCACTAATATTTCTAGCCACTCAGTTAGAATAACTGGAAATTCACCAAAGATAATTTCATCCAGTTCTGTGTACACATACCTTTGTATCCAGTGCTTGTCACTCATCCAAGGGTTTATGTTCTCTTCTCTTGCTTTATTATGATTTATTCTTCTCTTTGATTTCTTCCCTATTTTATTCCTCTTACTATGCATTGTACTTCTATATGCACCTCAACTGTGCACTCCTATTTTTTCTTCTTCTCCTATACACACCTCTTCTATTCACTTCTTCCATACTTACGATTTTTCCCAAAATTGTATCCCAAAACTACCTATACAACACACAACTTACATAGAAACTTCACCTTCCGCTTTTCTTTCTTTCCCTCACCAACATTGTTACTAGGTTTGTTGTTATTCTAGTTGTCCATGCTCTTATTATTGTTGTTATTACCACCCTTACAATTATTATTCCTAACTTTCCTCTTATTCCCTCCGGGCTGCTATTTACCTTTCAGGTTCATCGACTGCACGAAATGTAAATCCGATGATTGGGAGGGAGAGGATGAATTCGTAGCTTGTCCCACTGTACACTGATTGAGAGACAAATTTTGCATCTGATTTGTCACTTGGTTTGCGGACTTGGCATTTTTTAATGCCATCGACATGGGGACCAATATTTTTTCTTGGACCATAATTTGACCATGGTGTGTCAGGAATAATCTCATAGTGCATCCCAGATTGAGCATATATAACATCTAACTGTTGTGATTTAAAAATGGCCTCTTCCTCAGTCATTACTCCAGATGTAGAAACATCCTTCGAAATGTACATAAATAGGGACTTGAGGAACCATTCCAACATAAAATTTGGAGGAATGGTAGCTTTAATCAACTTCTTTCTTCTACGCCACTCTTGAATGTGATATGAGATGTGGGTGGATTTTCCCTGACGAAAAGTCGATAAAAGCTATGTACCAACGTTGTAATGAACCAACAGTTGAAAGTGGTTGAGAAAAAGCAAGACCAACTCATTGAAAGTTCCATATGTACCCCCCGATAACTCGATGTACCATTTCACATCAACCCTTGTAAGGGTGCCATGAAACTATCTCAAATGAACATAATCGTCATTAAGAGAGTTCAATGAGCACCATATGTGAAAATTAGTGACGTGATCACCTGGATCCTCACCACTCTTACTCTCAAATTTTGGAATGTCCGAGGGAATCTTGGTAGGAATGGGGGGCCATGCTGGGTCATGACACACGAAATCATTCATGAATTTTGACAGATCTGGAAAATTCAACGTGGCCAAAAAAAGGAGCCTTGGTTGCAGCATCTGATACCATGTTCCTATGAAAGAATCATTTGGAGAGACTGCGGGCCAAGGAGGGTTCTTATAGACACCATGGCCCTACCTAGTAGGATAATATCGTCCTCCTAATTGATTCATAAAAGGATGTAAATGCATCATCATTGATTGGGACGCTTGTGAAGAAAAAGCGATATGATATGGATTACCCATGTGAGGATATATATAGCCCCCCGATGAAGGGACTCCATGCAGGGGGTTTCATACATTATAAAATTGATTCCCCCTTGATTTAATACCATAGGTTGGAGGAGGGTTCTCCATAATAAAATCATTTGTAGGCACATGCATTGTGGATGAAGGATACACGAACGAGATATACGAAGTAGAAACACTGCCCATTTGTCCATTCCATCCTTGGAAACTATAACTAGGAATGGGTGTGGAGGAAGGAGGGTTCTAACCCCCTACCGTAGGAAATGTCAAAGGGATATGACCCCCACCAAACGTGAAAGGATTATAGGGAGGTGACGTGCCCCTTGATCCAAAACTGGTATTGACGTTAGATGTCAGAATGGAGGACGACATGTGCATAGTCATATTAGACATACCAAAGGAAAAAGGATTAGAGACTAGAGGCATCGAATGAGCACTATAAACAGGCATCCCTGTTGAAAAGGTTCCAGGGGGGATGAAGCTTGATGATGGCAGAGTCATACTACTCAAAAATATATAAGGACTCGTCCTCATGGACTGAGATTGTTATAGAAAGATTTTCGTCACCCAATGGTATCTTGCACAAAAGGCCTTTTCCCATTTCCCTATGCAAACTTGTCATCCCTTTTTTCAAATCCGAGAGCTAAAAATACATTTTTTCCACATATACGCACCTTGCCTACTATACAACATGCGTATACGTAGGTTGCACCACTACAACTCATGTACATCAGGAAATGTGCCCAAAAATGAAAAATGGTGTCGGGTTTCCATTTCACAACAGGAGATCAATGATCCTTGGTCTTCCATATACTAGAAACGTTCCGAATCGACCCTTCAGTTCCACTTAAAGGCTATAAATGGGCCAATTCGGAGCTATGGAAAAGAGGAGAAATAATCCAACTTTGAGAGAAAAGTTACTCTGGCGGAATTATTCACTTCACATTGAGTCTGCGTCCTTTTATCCTTTAAGTCTGAACACAATGTTCATCCCCCAAAATCTTCCCTTATTGAGTGAGAACTCCATTGTCTCTCTTACATGAGATTGCCTTTGGTGGAGGCCTAACTGGAATGAACTTAGTTTCTTCGTTCCGAACCATGCCGACATGAAAGTATGCAACTTATTCACTTCTGGTGATCATATCTTAATAAAAATACTCTTTTCTCTCCCAATTGATATCTTGCAAATATTTGAATTATTATTCCATGGGTGTATTTGTTATGAATGTTAATGGATTATGCTATTGAATGTGCTAACATCATATATTATCACCATATGATTTCTTTGTTTGGTTGTTGAGGACTAGTTGCAGGTATATTGCTTTGGGTCAAGTGCTCAATGGTGGACTTCATCGAACGTCTGGACGAGGTAGGCCTTTTATCTTGTCTTGCTAGAATATTTGTTTATATAACATACTTGAGAATAGAGTTGATTTCTGCAGTCATTTCCTTCTATTGTGGTTTCCCGCTAGCCATAGAGAGATTTTCCTTGTAACAAAATTGGTCACCATACCGGGGATTTAATCTTCTTTCTTGGGGTTTGGTGCGTTTTTCTCCTTAGATTTCTCTTGTTCATATTGTGTTTCTTGTCGCTTCATTGATTGAAAACCTCTGTTCACTTTGGGTCTGAGTCTTTTAGCCTTCTCCTTAGCCTATCTGTGTTTTTGACACATATATGTGGGTTTTTTCTAGATAGTCACGTATATACGCGTGCTGTCCTTCTACAAGCTACGTACATACGCTCTTTTCCCTTGAACAATCACATACATCAACCTATTTTGCTTGTTTGCTGGGTTTGGTGGTTGCTGGGTAGGTTTTGATGATTGCCGAGTCTTCTTAGGTCTCTGTAGTGACTGTTAAGCGTCTGTGGGATGATAAGAAACCTGTCTTTGGTTGAATTTTTGGGCAATGCCTTTTTCATCATCTTTTCATTTTGATTGTCCTTGTACATTGGGATGGGTGTTTTTCTCCTTGGTATCCTACTTGAGTTGTCTCTTTCTATACACAGTAGAGTCTTTATATATCAAGTTGTTGTTCAGTCCATGCATTTTCATTTTTCTTATATCAAAAATACAAATTTATTAGGCATTTTGCGTTGATTGGCATTTTGATCTTTTGAGCCTTCGTCATTTATATTAGTGCATGTAAAGAAAGATTGCATTTTTATTTAGAATTGCAAAATTGAATTGAAAATTGCATTTTTAAGAAGCATATCATTTGTTGGCCCTTGACCAAGTTTTGAAGAATACTTGGTCATATTTGACCGTTTTTGGGACTGCAACGGCTTGCCAAAGATGGAGCGCAACGCGAAGTGGAAATTAGGGAAACTAGACTTACTTTTGGGCCCCTTTAGGGTTTTGGGTTGATGTAACAGGAAAGGGATGTCGGCCCGTGGGTTTACCCACGCTTAGGCCCATTTTTTAATCTATAAATAGATACTTAGACAATGTAAGTAGGAGATGGTAGTACATCTATGTGATGTATAGCTAAAGGCTCAATGCTAGTAACTGGATCTGTGTGATCAGATTTATATTGCAAGCGCTCTGTGCATGATTGTAAGGATCTTGAAAAGCTAAGTGCAAGTTGTTGTAGTTTTGTGCTGAAGTGCAAGGAAGAAGGATCTAGCGAGCTACGCAGATCTTCTATCCTATGCGAAGTAAGGGTCATTGAAGCTCTGTGATGTAACCGATTGACCGAGATAATATAAAGAAGAAGACTTTGTGGATGTAGCCCCAGGGTGGGGGTGAACCACGATAAATTTGTGTATTGTGCTCTGTGCTTCGACCTAATGTGTTTATCTCCTTCTTGGCTAAGTGCTTGATGTGATTAAATAGATTTAGTTATGCTTTGTGCTTTTGAGATAGGAATGAATGTTAGATATAATATATAAGATGCTCAGTGTCTGATCTAGTGAATCCAATCTATCTTGCTATATATAAGTGCTAATTCTTCTCAAATCTAAGTATATACTGCGATGCTCTGTGCTATCTGCGAAGTGATGTAAGGGTTGAATATTGATGGATAAACCCTGCTAGATAATTGCTAAGTGATATAATCACAGATCTGTGTCCCAGCTAAGGTTGCAGACATCTAATTCCTATAACCACCCCTGCCTCTACCTCGGGTGAGACTTCATCTACTTCGCAGGTGTTGCCGAAAGGGCTGATAGTTAGGGCTTGTTGGTGCGCTCTGATCATGAACCCTAGGTCTGCCCCTGTGCCAACATCATTCATTTGAAATTGAATTTAGGAATTTGCATTGTATTCATATTTACTTTACTTGCTAAATCATAACATCACTAGTTTTACAAATGCACCTTTTGAGTAAGCATGACCATTAAAATTGATTAGTAACGATTTTATTTTCTAGGGTGCACAAATTAGCTCAGGATTTAGTCCCTTGGAATAGGATTTTGTGAGTAAACTTCTCTAAGGCTATTAAATAAACATATGTGTCTGATTAAGGGAGTGGAGAAATCCATTGTATAATCAGTAAGATTAGGAGGCTCCGCTTACACTGGAGTTAATCACAAGGTCACGCGATGTCGTTTGAAGGGATATCCCCCCAATACCTTCTTAGCATCAGAGATATTTCTAGGGATCTATTCGTATACAGGGATCTTGCTAGTGCCCTTACCTCCGTGAGAGGCGGTGCTTTCAAGGTTTCAGGATTTGCTACCCTGCCCATATGGTGGATGTGACTTACGACTGCTCGCCTGTGCATCGGTTATACAGTGGTTTCTTAGTTGCTTGACTTAGGTTCCACATAGGTTACTTGTAGCGGTTATTCTGTAGGTACCCTGGGTCATATAAGGGTCGGAAAACACACAACCTCTATGGAGGATTACCTCTCCGGGGGGATTTGACCAACTGGTTGTTAAGCCCATGAGGGCTCTTATAATTGATTTTGTTACCTATGATATTTAACAGGGAGTCTTAGGCCCCTCTTGGGCGAGGCATACCTACTTTAGCGAGGGAGGCCCCTTTCAGCTACTTTATCCTGTTTGTGTGCATATTGGTCGTTTGATTATTTTTGGTGTGATTTTTGATTACTAGTTGGCCTTAGGATTTGTTTTTATATCTTGAGTATTAAGTCATCGTGGACTTGGACCATCTTCCCCGTCGGTCACGCCGCTTGTTACAGTTACCACCAGATTTCGAGTCTTTGCCTCCTAAAAGGCGTAGATTTATTAGACATGGTACACACACCTCCACTTTTCAGACTTGTGATTCTACAAGGATGCATATTGAACCGAGTCATCAAAATATTGGGAGCCCCTAGACTCCCACACCTACTATAGTTAATGATAGCCCTTCGAATCCTGCAACCACCATGGTTGTAGTGTCGGAGGCACCTATCATCACTACTGCCCGTCCTATAGTAAATTCTCAACCTATTGCCACGAACCCATTTGGGTCTCTTGGTCACTCGCTGGGCTATAATGTCCAGTCCATCCCTATGGCCTCTAGTCCTTTTTCCTATGGTATGCAAAATTTTACCTCACAGTTTTCAAACTCCATCCCAGCTGGTGGCCCTAATACTAGCATTGGACTTAGGGGTACAACTCCTCCTTATACTCCATTCTCATTTGGTGTCTCTCAAATCCCTCAAACGACTCCTACTATGGGAGGCATTCCTTCTTTTAACCTCGTGTCTAATCCTGTTGCTTCTGGGTAGAGAAACCAACTTGGCGGACAAGATTCTACTCAAGTTCCATCCTATACCCTCACCTCCTCATTGCTAATTCTGACCAACACGTTTGACATGATGAATCCACCTTTATCCTCCATATTCACACCCAAAGGAGGTCATCTTCCCACCTTGGTCAACCCCCAACCTGGAGCCACTCCGACTGGGGGAAATTTTTATAACCCCCATCAGAACATTCCTACTGGAATGATGCCCAACCAACCTCTTATGAATCAACTTGGAGGAGGGTCTTACAATCCTGAATAGGTCCGTGTTGCTTACCATAACTCTGGATGGGTTGCAGTTCCCCAAACAAAATCTTTCCAGGGAGCTTGGGACCAGATGCCGCAACCCCATCTCACTTTTCTGGCCACTCTTAATCTTCCAGAATTGTCTAATTTGATGAATGAACCTGTGTGTCATGATCCTACATGGCCTCCCATCCCCAACAAACTTCCTTTGAACATTCTGAAATTCAAAGGCAAGAATGGCAAGGATCCTGGTGATCACATCACCACCTTTAACCTATGGTGCTCTTCGAATTCCCTTAATGAAGATTCCATTTGATTAAGATTATTTCAACGCACCCTCATTGGGGTTGTTGTGAAATGGTATATAGAGCTACCTAGGGGGGCATATGGGACCTTTAGTCAGATGGTGCTAGTCTTCCTTAACCACTTCCAATTTCCAGTTCGTTACGATATTGGCCTAAAAATTCTGTCGACCTTATGCCAGGACACAACCACTCATATCTCGAATCACATCCAATAGTGGCATAGACGAAAGAGGTTGATCAAGACCTGCATTCCCCCGTATTTCGTATTAGAATGGTTCCTTAAGTATTTGCAACATCCTATCTTGAAGGATGTTGCTATATCAGGGGTTACTTCCGAGGAAGAAGCAATCTTTAAAGCCCAATGGTTAGTGTTGGCATAGGGGCAGACCCAGGGTTCAACTCTACGATAACACACCAACAAAACCCTAACTACCAACCCTTTCGGCAACACTTGAGAAGCAGATGAAGTCACACCCGAGGTAGAGACAGGGGTGGTTGTAGGACTCAAGTGTCTGCAACCTTGGCTAGGAAACAAATCTATGATTATAATACTTAATAGAGAACTTAGCACCGCCAATTCATTCTTAGTTAACCAATATATACTCCATAGAGAGAACAGAGCATCGCAACATTCACCCTGATCTAATGTATTTAAGCACTTAGCATAAAGAAATGGATCAGATCTGGTAGATTCAAGCACTAAGCACATTTACCTATATCAAATCTAACATCCATATTCATCATAAGAACACAGAATAAACATATCTATCTATCTATCAATCACTTAGCAAATAACACATGAATATATCAGAACATTGCATAGAGAAGAATAACACAGTATTTATGTGGTTCACTGTCACCCTGGGGCTACATCCACCAACTCTTCTTCTTTATTAACTTCAATCAGTCATATACATGTGCATATCTCTTGTCCTATGTAGAGTAAGGGTTTTCTGGCTATGTGAATGTAGATGATAGATTGAAGCTAATAAAGAAGAAGAGTTGGTGGACGTAGCCCCAGGGTGGGGGTGAACCACGTAAATACTATGTTATTCTGCTCTGTGTGATGTTCTGATATATTCATGTGTTATTTTCTAAGTGCTTGAGAGATAGATAGATCTGTTTATGCTTTGTGCTTATGATGAATCTGGATGTTAGATCTGATATAGGTAAATGTGCTTAGTGCTTGAATCTACCAGATCTGATCCATTTATTTATGCTAAGTGCTTAAATACATTAGATCAGGGTGAATG
>ML790466.1:195668-215935 GCA_009831015.1 Picea engelmannii | reverse complement strand
ATATATATATATATATATATATATATAAATAAAATTGTATATACCAATTTCTTTTTCAATTTTTGAAGACTTCTTTTAAAAAAAAAAAATAATAATAAAAAAAAAAATTAGTTAACTTTCATAGAGTTATTTTTGAAATTATATCTGAGGTGTTCTGGTTTACAGATTGTTGAAAAATATCCTTCAATACCCTCATTCCCATCTTTCATGTTTTCGGACTTTTTTTTATCAAAGTAGGAGAGATTTTGAATTGATTTTGAAAATCATCAAATGATTAAGTTCAGTTAGGTCAGTTTTCAAAGTTTTTCTCTCTGACTAAAAATGGTTAGGTTTGAGTTAATTCTGAATATCTTAAGTTTCTTAACATTTTGTCTGAACTTTTAAGCTTGCTCAAAAGAAGATCCCCTGAAAATATTTTTCCCTTATTTCTCTACAGACTGAGGGGTTTTGATGGTTGAGAAAAATTGGTCTAGAATAACCAAAACAAGTTGACAAATCTCAATTATAATTTTTTACACAGATCACCAACCCTGATATATTAAGTATCGCTGATTTCCCCCTCTTCATAGGCATAAGCTAACTATAAGACAGATGGTGAAAGGAAATTCATAATTGATTGCCCCCATCTAGTCCTACAGACGATGAAAGGAAATTCATTTAAATGATTGCCCTCGTTTAAAAATAAAAGATGGATAACTTCACCGGGGTACTGAACAGGCCTACTGGCAGTGAAGCAATGTCTGAACATAAAATTAGCACTCGAAGCGGTGAAAGGAAATTCAGTAAAAAGGGACAGATAACTTCACTGGGGTACTGAACAGGCCCGCTGGCAGTGAAGCAATATCTAAGGTATCTGTAAGGTTGTCATAATTATCTATAACACTATTCTAGTTATCAATTTTTCAAAACC
Source organism: Picea engelmannii (assembly GCA_009831015.1). NCBI lineage: Eukaryota > Viridiplantae > Streptophyta > Pinopsida > Pinales > Pinaceae > Picea > Picea engelmannii. The sequence continues at coordinate 215,025 of ML790466.1, read as the reverse complement.
GGATATTCATCTTAAGTCAAAATAGAGCATCCCATTTTAAAAAAATATAAATTTTATTTCGATTGTTGCAAGCCAAAATGTTCAATCATCTGTTAAGTTTCCAAAGATTGTTCTAATCATCTCAATACTAACTCAATTTTGGAATAGGAAGGAGAATTTTGAAGAAGATTATAACTGAGTTTCAAGTAAATAAGGAATGTTGAAAAGGTTTTCAAAGACTTTATATAATCTCTCTTTCTTCTCTTTGATCAGTTTATCAGAGATAAAACCATGACACCATTTACACAATGAAGGCACTGAGTCTGCATGTTCTCCTCGTCCCGCAGGGAGACGAGGTCCCCAGTTGGAGCCTATGTTGAAACATACCTTGAATTTTTATGCTTAAGGATAAAAGATTTGTAATTTTTAGATCCTTGCGTTTTTCGGATTTCTTCAAACAATATTTTCATCACCTATAAATTCGCGATGCCTTTTATTGTTTATTTTTGGAAAAATGAATGGAAAAAATCTAAACATATATAAGTTTTCAATTTTTTTTTGAAAAAATCATTTAAAATGAGCAATAATTTTAAGTATGTGGGTTTTTCATTCAAATGTTAAAGAAATCGGGATTCGAGGTTTTGCGTAAACAAATGTTTGATTCAAATTGAATTGCGAAACCCCGATCCCCGATTTCCCGATACTTTAAGACTTAATTAAAACCTAAATTACTCAATTCTCAATTAAAAAGGTTTTAAAAGTTAAGTTAATCACATCGCGATATCGAGATTCGCGGTTTTATAAGATCATATAATCTTGTCATCGTATTTCCCGATTTCCCGATTTCCTGATTTCGCGATACATTTAATCCTTAAGTAAAAGTTTTGAATTAATCTAATCACTGCTAAGAATGATTAAGAATTAAATAATTACATCGCGATATCGGGATTCGTGGTTCCATGAAAGCATGAACTCATGTCATCAGATTTCCCGAAATCCCGATTCCCGATTTTCCGATTAACAAAACCCCGAAAAGGTCTAATCTCGATTAATTAACATAATAAAAACGTTTTAATTTAAAATAATACATCACGATTTCGACAATCAGGATTCTTCGATGACATATTTCTTCGACTCAAAAGTGCCGAAACTTCGAAAATGATGTTGTTCCTGAGTTTATGTTTTAAGGCTATAAAACATACCATCAAGGCATTCGAAAATGATTTAAAGAGAAGATTTAGAATTAAGGAATTAAAGAAAGGGTTGGAGCAGGTTCAGTTTCTCAACTGTCTCTGTCTCGCTTCCTGTTGCTCTTGGATGCTAATGTCACGTTCAATAGAAGCCCATGATCGTTCTAGTTCATCCCTATTGGTCGCTGTTTGTAAAATAGTATTAAATAAATTTAGGGCAATGCTGGTTTGATCCTGAAGGCCCGGTTCAATGTTAGGTTGTCTGCTATTAGGGACAGTCATGGATGATAAAGTTTAAAAGGTTTATAAAATAGGTTTTTTAATCAATTGGTTACTTCAGACTTCCGAAGATGATATCAATGAAAACAATTTCAAAATCTATGACAGTAATGTAAAAGCACATTCAAGGCCGTTTCCTGGTTTTGTAACAAACTTGAATTTTGTAAACAACGAAACACAATGTAGGGAAATATAAGGCTTTTATCAAGAAAGAATCTTATATTTCGATTAACGATGATGAAAGAGAAACAAGATTTCTAACAGAGTTAAATATTAAGGAACATAAAGTTTTACAGGTCTTAAAATCACTAAAGTAATTTCAGAGGAAAGACTGTAGTACTTTCAACATCCAAACTAATCTGAAATAATAAACAATAATGTATATAAATTCAAATTGATTCAATTGTTAGAAGAACACTTTGAATGGAAAATTTAACAAAGCATGATGAACAGGGGAAGACACATAGTTACAAAATTGCAGGATCCAGAATCTTTCTTGCGATTTATATTCCGATGAGTCTCAAAACTGTATTTACAAAAAATGGCTATCTCCCAAAATTTCTGAAGCCCTTGCTCCGTCTTTTGAAATTATATTTATACATTTCTGTCAAAGTTTCTTGTTGGTAACTAACCAAGTCCCTAATATTATGGTTACATAAAATAATGTTAACCGTTTACAATTTCTTTCAAAATTCTAATAAATAAAAACATTTCTTCAAGTTTTAAATCTACGTTGACGAACTTTCTTTCTTTTCTTCAACGCATTGAACACATTTGCCCAAAAAGTTTACTAAGATCCTGGGAGCCTCAGGTATCTCATTTGCTTCGAAAGAGAAAAATCTTCTCTATAAGTCTGGAAACTGACTTTCTATTGTTTTCTCTGAGAATTTAACATTTTCCAACCTTAAACTTGAAACTACCATCCACTTATTTATTTTTGCAATGTTGACTAATTTAATATTTGAGATTTCTGTTTTTCTTTCTTCGAGCTCTTCGCTTGACTTCAACTGATGCCTGACAATGTTGATTTCGCCTAATAACCCAGAACAACCATCTGCCCCAATATTTAATGAATCTTTTTCAAGGAGATTAAAGATTCTTTGACAGTCTTCGTTGACTTCCTTTGTGATTATTTTATGTTCGACCAATTTCGATTCCCAGACTTTTATCATTACATCCCCTTTTATCTGTTCAGAACTAGATAATTTCTGATTTTTTCCAATTTCATCTTTTAATGAAGAAGTAACTGCTTTCTGAAAAGTAGTCCTTGCTGCTTTTGCTTCTCTTTCTTTCTGGAATACCTGTTCCATGGACCTATTTGATTCCTGAAAATAGTTTTGGATCATTTCCAGATTGCAGAATACTTTCTGTTGTTCCTCTTCTATTTTTGCATAAATCTCTGATGCTTGAGTCCTGAAATGTTCGATTTCAATTACCTGGTTAGCAATTGAAATAATCTTATCTTGCAAAAATTTATTTTCATCACCCAACTTTTGAACCTGTTCTTGAGTGGCCTGTATCATGTGCTTTGCCTCATCCAGGTTTTTATTCAACTTTTGGATTTCTTGCATGTATTTGATTCTAGCTTGTTCTATACCCTTATGTATCCCCCAACTAATAATTCTTTCATTTTCCTTCAGTCTGTCTTGCAACTGGACTATCTCTTGATCTTTATGTTCAATCATAGTTGTAAGGTTTCCTACATAATATATATTAGCTGATGCTATATCACCCATTGTTCCTGCTAATTCTGTAGCAAATTCTCCCTCCTTGAGTTTCTTCCCATCAATAATAATTTTATGCTTCTTAATCGATCTTTCTCCTACAGGATGGATTTCCTGTTTCAAAACAACTCTTCGCTTTTTGCTGAAAAAATAATCAGATGAAGGGATTTCATCTCTTGAAATTGGCTCCAGATCACTGACGTATAGAACTCCTTCATGAGGAGTCCCGAAAGTAGACTATAGTGGAGTCAAAGCTGTGATAGGATTGCCAAGTTCCTTTGAAGCAGTTCCTCCAATTTTCTCTGGAATATCATCAAGAATTATTGGACTTGTTTCCAGTCCTTTTCCCTTTCCTGTCCCTGGTTCTTTTGTCTATGAACCTTCTGGGTTTTGAGGAGGTAATTCAAGATCTTCCAACTTACCTTTGTCACTTGACTTATCCTGAGCAGCAGTTTCAAACCCTGGAGGGGTTTCTTCTTGTTCTGGCAATGAAGTTGATATTTCACCTTGTAAAATCTTCGGCAGGCAGCTTCGCCTATGTCGTTGAAAAGATGCAAACCCCACCTGTGAGTCAGGTGACAAGGCCTGCACTCTATTCTGCACTTCTTCATAAGATTTAACATCTTTGAAAATATCATCGAAAACATAAACTTCATGTTCATAAGCTTTCAAATTACAATGTATATAATGCCGACTAATTATTTGATAAGGGTTGTGTTTCCAGTGTTCGATGTTTACTAGCTTAACTTCCTCAAATGCCTCGGCCTCTGATTTAGAATGACCTATGTTTAATAAAGTAAATTTCTCGATATGAACAGGGAAATATGGCCATGCCTTTTTCTGAAGGGCTTTTAATTCTAACCCGATACCACCCTTGGCTAACTGATAAGCCACTTCTCTGCATACCAATCTATCTGGTAAGAATTTCGGGAGTGCATGAGGTGGGATGGAACAGCTATAAACCCTTACATAAGAAAAAATTTCCTCAATAAACCAGTCGGCAACCGATTTGAGCCTTTCTATGTCTGCGTCAGAAATGCGAGGGGGTTCGCATCCAAAGAACATTTTGTGCAGAGGAATAATTACATATTGACAGACATCATAAGAACATTTTTTGCATTTTCTTCCCAGAGAGCTGAGTGGTACTTATGAACAGGCTCTGGGAAAGAGGCATTTCAACTCCAATTCATTAGTGGGAAAGGAGTCATAAAACAAATGGCATCCATAATATAAGCATACATATAAAATGACACATGTTGTCCTTTTGACTTGGCTTCTTTATACTTAACAACCTCTTTTGTGAGGTTATCTGACAAAATTTTATGCCAGTTAAAATTGCGTCCTTCTGAAACTTCCTCTAGGAAAGGTGTCCAGTCTGCATGAAAGTGACAAGGATCCTTTCTTCCGAAAAGTCTACATAACATCATTGCTACATAAACCATATATTCATTTAAGGAAGCTGTGGCATAAATCCCATGTAAATCGGCCCTAAACTTATTTTCATCTCTGGCCCTTCCTTTAATCATGTCAGGGTATGTCTGTCCCGCTTCAATGCATTCTTTTCTTTGAAATTCGGCTAAAAACTCAGAATTAAAGGTGTGTCTATAATTGGATGAGAGCTTATACATTACTTGAATGTGCTCAGGCCTGAATGAGCCGATGACAGCTCCTTGCTCGTTCATAATGCTTCTTGTCAAGATATCCACTTTGTCCAGAGCCCAACCGATCATATCGATATACGACACAAGTCTTGGACGCACAACAACCTTATGAAGCTCAGACTCGACAATATCTCGGAGGTGATTTTCTGAATCAGTGGCTTCATATTTAAGTTCATCCTCCAGCTTTTCAAAAATTCCAGTCCACGATTTGACGGAGTGTACGCCGAGTGGAGAAGTATCAGAAATAATATCGCCTTCTTGCTGGTCTTCATTTTTCTTCGAAGCTTTTTTGGGTGCCATAGCTCTGCGTTAAGCTTGAAAATCTGTCACAGAGAGTAGATGAGAAGACTTAGCTTTGAAATGGAAATACAGATGTTTCGAATTTTTTTCTTCGAATATATCATAAAAATATTGAGATTCGTACCTCTGTTAAGAAGTTAAATCTCTTGATGTAAGAGATATTTTCAAAGATATGCATTTAATGCCCGTACCTAGGCTTTTTCGGTGTTTTCAAATATGATAGAAACTTACTTAATCTAACAACAATGCATTAATGGACATTCAAAGAAAGATTAACTTTAAATCCCGTTTAGAAGGATGATTATTAGTATTAATCTTGAGTTAAATTTGAAAACTTGATTTTTGAAGTTTCGACACTTTTGATGTCGAAGAAATATGTCATCGAAGAATCCCGATTGCCGAAATCGCGATGTATTATTTTAAATTAAAACATTTTTATTATGTTAATTAATCAAGATTAGACCTTTTCGGGATTTTGTTAATCGGAAAATCGGGAATCGGGATTTCGGGAAATCTGATGACATGAGTTCGTGCTTTCATGGAACCGCGAATCCCGATATCGCGATGTAATTATTTAATTCTTAATCATTCTTAGCAGTGATTAGATTAATTCAAAACTTTTACTTAAGGATTAAATGTATCGCGAAATCGGGAAATCGGGAAATACGATGACAAGATTATATGATCTTATAAAACCACGAATCCCGATATCGCGACGTGATTAACTTAACTTTTAAACCCTTTTTAATTGATAATTGAGTAATTTATGTTTTAATTAAGTCTTAAAGTATCGGGAAATCGGGGATCGAGGTTTCACAATTCAATTTGCATCAAACATTTGTTTACGCAAAACCCCGAATCCCGATTTCTTTAACATTTGAATGAAAAACCCGCATACTTAAAATTATTGCTCATTTTAAATGATTTTTTCAAAAGTTTTTTGAAAACTTATATATGTTTAGATTTTTTCCGTTCATTTTTCCAAAAATAAACAATAAAAGGCATCGCGGATTTACAGGTGATGAAAATCTTGTTTGAAGAAATCTGAAAAACGCAAGGATCTAAAAATTACAAATCTTTTATCCTTAAGCATAAAAATTCAAGGTCTGTTTCAACATTATTCAATAGTGCAAGGCCTTCAAGAGCTATTATCAGATAGGAGTGTATCAAATAGATGAGAAACTAATCAATTAACCAGAACATACATATATGAAACAATACATATGATGGGTCAAGAAACTAGTAAGGTTACTTATGATCTTTTATCCTTAAGCATAAAATTACAAATCTTTTATCCTTAAGCATAAAAATTCAAGGTCTGTTTCAACATTATTCAATAGTGCAAGGCCTTCAAGAGCTATTATCAGATAGGAGTGTATCAAATAGATGAGAAACTAATCAATTAACCAGAACATACATATATGAAACAATACATATGATGGGTCAAGAAACTAGTAAGGTTACTTATGATCCTTTGTTCACTAATCAAATGGTGAGATGACAGTCACCTATGGACTATGTTAACGCAGATAAAGAACATAGTTCATCTCATAAGCATAAAATTGAAAAGGAAAAGAAGATCTAACAGGGAAGTTAGTCCGAAAGAACCGACCCACCCAAGTCATCGGTTTTGTAGTCGACCTCGCAGACAAGTGCACAGAAAATCTCCAGATGAACTAGGTTAAGTACCTGGTGAACCAGTTGGAACTCGAATGCAGAGAAGTACAAGATCAAGGATATGAATTTCATTTCATCTGGCTTTTGATACTGATAGCTTTTATTGCCTAGGAGATGCCGAAAGGTACGACCTTCCTGGACATCGAGCCTTTTGAACCATTGGCCATGAAGTTCAGTACATTGTGGTACTCAAGCGACATGAATAAATAGTGGTAGTCAAATGATTTTTTTCATACCTACTACAATGAGCTAAAGGTAGCCATACAGTTCGAGCCTCCCATGACTCCGAACGTGCTACACTGGTTCAGGCCTCTGATGAAGTTCATCGCAGATCAACATTTTACTTACATCATAGCACACACTGACAAACACAAGCACCAACTTCAGTCCTACTACAAGCTGCCGAAGGAGGACTTGTAGGAGATCACCAAGGATTGGTCGGTGGATCTCCTTGTTCCAGCAGAACCTGCGAAGATATTCGACATCGATAGCCTAAAAACTGCGCAGGATACACCTAGACCTAGTGGGGCAAAGAAAACTGAAGAGGTCCAAGAATTAGACAACACATTCGTGAAGACTGCCTCCATCTTACCAGAGCAAGGAGGTGATGGATAAGAGTTAGGTGACAAAGAAGTTGAACAGAAGCAAGGAGACGAGGTTGATCCCCTGAAGAAGAGAAAAGGTTCGCCTCCAAAACCTTCCTCCCAAAAGAAAGTGAAGGCCACCATGGCCAAGATATAGACTGTCCTCACCTCTGATGACTTCGACTTCCTCATAGTATCCCTGCAAGATGCTTTACTTGAAATAGAAGAGAAACAAGAAGCAAAGAAAGAGGAGTTGTAAGGCCGAATTGAGACTGAACTCTGAGGGGTACAGAAAGCCCTACAGTCCAACTGCGTAGTCTCCATTGCGTCGAGAGAGCCATAATTGGGAGATGAGGCAGCTCAACTCCACCGCTTAGCCGATATAATCGAAGCTCGCCTTCGACAAGCACAGGAAGAAACAATGTAAGCCACCCATGATTTGAAACAAGTATAAGGGGTACTAGTAGAGCAACGCAGCGCTGTAGAATGGGAAAATCTTGCTCTCCAAGTGTAGTTTGACGAAGAAAAAGTACAACTACAACAAAAAAAGGAATAGTTTCTCATGGAGCAACTTGAAGTAAAGGAAATGGTTAATAGAGCACTTTACTCTGTGACATTCGTAGAATTAAAGGCCAAAGATAGAGTTCCACAACAAGCAGCGCAACTTGCAAAAGTGATCCAACAACTACAACAATGCATCACAGACTTGGAACTACGTGCAATACCTGAGACCCCATAAGATGTAAGAGACCAAAGGGAAGAAACCGCCAGGAGTGCAGTTGGAAGGCTCAAGGCTCTTACCTTGGAATGTAAGAACCTCAAATATCACAGTGCCCAAACCTATGAATAACTCACGAAGAACACATAATTGAAGGCACTGGAGTCGCAACTCTAAGAGGTGAAGTATCAAGCTGAAAATATACAGGCGCAGGTGAAGTCCCTGTCAACTATGGAAAGAATGAAATGCTCCCAAGAGAAACACACTAAACAAAAAAAAATCCATACTATCCAGAGCATAGTTATGGAGGTAATTCAAAAACTCCAACCTGTGCAAGATAAGGCCTATCAATTGTTTACAGAAGTAGAAGACCAAGGAGCAGAACTAGAGAAGGTTGTCACTACAGCTGAACATTGTCTAGAGCGACCAATAAACGATGCAGTCATCCAGGAGTTCGCAGAACAGGAGGTTGTGGCACAACAACAAGTTGAAGCGGCTTGAGCCAATCTCGAGGCGTTCGAAGAAAAACTAGTCAGACCAGAGTGACTCGGGACAAGTCACAGGTGAGTATTGGGGGCCTGTTGGCCCTTGACCAATTTTTGGGAGATTCTTGGTCATGTTGACCTATTTTGGGACCTCGACAGCCTGTCAAAGGAGGAGCGCAAGATGAAGCAGAGATCGTAGGATCTCGGCCCCTTTTTGGGTCCTTTTTGGGATTTGGGAATATGTAACGAGAATGGGATGTCGACCCATGGGTTTACCCATGTTTAGGCCTATTTTGTATGTATAAATAGAAGGCTAGGCAATGTAAGAAGTAGTTGAATAGTGTGCAATAGTTGTGCAAGTTGGATCTGTGTGATCAAGAATTGTAAGGCTTTGTGCATACTATATGAGACTTGCAGAGCCAAGTGCAAGTCATTGTAAGAGATTGTGAAGGCTTTGTGCTGTAATGCAAGGAAGGAGGATCTAGCGAGTTGCACAGATCTCCTCTCCTATGCAGATTAAGGGTTTTGTGGCTCTGTGCATGTAGATGACTGTTTGAAGCTAATAAAGAAGAATATTTAGTGGACTTAACCCCAGGGTGGGGGTGAACCATGTAAATATTGTGTTATTCTACTATGTGTGATGTTCTGATATATTCATGTGTTATTTTCTAAGTGATTGATAGATAGATAGATCTGTTTATGCTTTGTGATTATGATGAATTTGAATGTTAGATATGATATAGGTAAATGTTCTTAGTGCTTGAATCTACCAGATCTGATCCATTTCTTTATGCTAAGTGCCTAAATACATTAGATCGGGGTGAATGTTGCGATGCTCTGTTCTCTCTGTGGAGTAGATATTGGTTAACTAAGAATGAATTGATGATGCTAAGTGCTCTATTAAGTATTATAATCATAGATCTGTGTCCGAGATAAGGTTGCAGACACCTGAGTCCTGCAACCACCCTTTCGTCTACCTCAGGTGAGAGTTCATATGCTTCGCAGGTGTTGCCAAAAGGGCCCATAGTTAGGTTTTTGTTAGTGCACTGTTGTAGCGTTGAACCCTGTGTATACCCCTGTGCCAATAGTTAGATCTTATATACACTCATTATGGGATGTTATACTAGATTCTTCTTGACACACCGAGGTCAAACTATGACCCTTGACAAAATCCTGGACCTCATGTCGATGGCATTATAGGCTCCGCCAATGTGAAATCCACAGACTCAGTGACAAACCATTTGAAAGATTTGTCTGTAAACCAGTCTATAGGAGGTATAGCTTCATCTATGTCTTGTAATCCCACTCAGTCGACAGATGTACATTATGTGCAATCGTCGACTGACCCAAATGGTAACCAACAACCAGGTGGGAATAAGAAGAAATGACGTAATAATAATCGTAAGGGTGGGAAGAATAATAATAAACCCAAGGATAATGCTAATAACTAGAAGACGAATAATAATGCTGGTGAGGGCAAGAAAGAAAGGCATAAGGTGAAATTTCCCTGTAAGCTTTGTACAGACGATGATATTACTCATTTATGCCCCAAACTTGTGGAAGTTGTGAGGCTCTTATCTCTACCGCCCGTCGTGCTGATGAATCCTTTACCACATAACCAACACATGGCCTCGAGCTCCTCAAATTCCAAAAATGTGGCTGATGGAAGTCAAAACCCACCGACACAAGACAATGACCATTTGTGTATCAATATGGTCAATTCTTAGGTTAATGTAGCCACTTGGTCTCGCGATTATAGTTCTTCACAGATTATAGCTGGTCTATAATCTCCTCCTCCTCCTCCGGAGACACACTTGAAGATAAAAAAACCAGAGCCACTGCCTCTTATTCCTGAAGGAGTACTCAAGCGCTCTACCCACAATCCAAATGCTAGAGCCGCCCAAAATTACTCTATTGTTGAGGACCTGGGTCAAACCCCTTATGCGATGTTATCTCTGGAGGTACTCCAGACATGTCCTTCACATAGGAATGCCTTACTATATGAATTAGGAGTTCTAGACCCCAATGGCTCGAAATCTATCAAGTTTTATGTTAGAGATGTGAAGCATCGCTTGCCTTACCATGTGGAATTCCGAATCCACACGGGGTACTCAAAGTATACCATCAAACATGTGATTGTTGATGAAGGCGTTGCTACATGTGTGATTTCCTTGATCCGTTGGAAAGATCTTGTCTCTCTGAATCTCTCTCAATCTTCAACCATGTTGACTACTTTTGATGGTCATTCCTTCCGCCCTCACGGTGTTCTTTCTGCCTTTTCGGTCTAGTTAGGTGGGAAGATGGTAGAGGTGGATGTCAAGGTGGTTGATGTGCCCCTTGATTGTAACTTGTTACTAGGATGCAATTGGACTTATGTGACGACTGTCGTTGTATCTCCCGTCTTCTGCAATCTTTGTTTTCCTCATGATGGGAAGAACGTGATAGTCGACCAACTATCCTTTGCGTATGCTAGCCCCAATGCATCTGTTGGACCTTTGATCCCCGTGGTCGACAATTATCAGCCGACAACTGAGAATATCAGTGTCAGAATGTATTAATCCCTTATGGGTACCTTCGACTTCGTGGCACCGATTCACCATGTTTACGGCATGTCCAGTAGGCCCGTTTCGTTAGAGAGGTCCATTTCTTTTCGCACTTCCTATTTTAACAATCCTTGGACCCTACCTTCCTTGAATTCATCTTGTGAAATTCAGTCGCATGCCACCATCGACAACAAAGATTGTGTATCAAGCTATTCTTGACTCTTCCACCGATCCCAATCCTATTACCTCGCTGAAAGACGAGGAGAATCCTATTCTTAAGCCCATGTGGGCCACTTTTTTGTCTTGTTCACATGATTTCCTCGATGAGACTTTTCCCTCAGACGAAGCTATCATCGAAGCCATGAATGGTTCTGACAAAACTTGGGATGATATGCATCATCGCTCTTATTTTCTCCCATATCTTTCTAGAATCGAACAAGATGACTTTTAATCCGCGTTGAGCGAGATAGTCGATCACGCCGTAGTTCCACTTGATACACATGACATTTATGATGAAGGAAATATGGCGAGTATCTCTCCTACCATCATGATCGATATCTCTCGTACCCCAGACAAGATTGAAAATGTACACATCGGTGCAAGTTGTTTTCCAAAAGAAATCCTGATCTACACCGAGCTCTTCAAGGAATTCCGAGATGTATTTGCTTGTTCATATGAAGAGATGTTAGGAATCGACCCTCGAATTGTCGAGCATGAGATTAGAACTTATCCGGATGCTAAGCCTGTTCAACAATGTCTTAGAGCTGTCAATCCCCTAAAGGCCCCTGCTATTAAGGAAGAGGTATAAAAACTACTTAATGTTGGCTTTATCTACCCGGTTCCCTTGAATGAATAGGTATCCAATCCCGTTCCAGTGAATAAGAAAAAAAGGAACCATTCGTGTATGCATAGAATTTCGTGACCTGAACAAATATTGTCCTAAAGACAACTTCCTGACACCTTTCATCGATTAGATTCTCGACGAGTAGGCAGGTAGAGAAGTGTTTTCTTTCATGGACGAATTTTTAGGGTATAACCAAATTCAAATTAAACCCGAGGATCAACACAAGACACCATTTATTTTTCCTTTGGGTACTTTCACATACCGGAAGATGCCTTTCGGACTAAAAAATGTTAGAGCAACCTTCCAATGTGCTATGGCCTTCACATTCCACAATCTTAATCATATAGTCGAAGCTTATCTTGACGATCTTGCTGCTCACTTTCATAAGAGAGTGGATCACTCTAAGCACCTTCGACTAGTTTTTGAAAGATGTCGTCATTATATAATCCGGTTAAACCCTCATAAATGCATCTTTTGCGTTAGGTCTGGACATCTTTTGGGATTTTTAGTTTCTGAGATTGGGATCATGGTAGATCCGTTAAAGGTGGAGGAAATAATTCGATTGCCTCCCCCATTCCCTATTTGACAACTTCAAGGTTTACAGGGGAAAGCTAAATTTTTACGTCGGTTTATAGTAAACTATGCCAATATTACTAAGGGTTTCATGCATCTTTTGAAGATGGACATCCCTTTTATCTAGGATGAACGAGCTCAATAATCCTTCGATGCTTTGAAGAAAGCCTTCATATCGACGTCTCTGCTAAAGTCTCCTTACTAAATTAGGGATTACTTGCTTTATGTCGCCACATCTGAAGAGATGATTGGTATGGTTTTGGTTCTGTTATCACCCCAGGAAAATCTCCTAGGCCGTAAGTTAGAGATGCCTGGTAACTTAATCTTTTTGGAAACTATTTTCTCAATAATAGGTGTGAGGTTGAATCAAGATGAATAACTATCTTAATGGATTGTCTCATAAGACTGTCTAATCTTATTCAACAATGCAAGGCCTTCAAGAGCTACTATCAGATAAGAGTGTATCAAATAGATGAGAAACTAATCAATTAACCAAAACATACATATATGAAACAATACATATGATGGGTCAAGAAACTAGTAAGGTTACTTATGATCCTTTGTTCACTAATCAAATGGTGGGATGACAGTCACCTATGGACTATGTAAATGCAGATAAAGAACATAGTTCAACTCATAAGCATAAAACTAAAAAGGAAAAGAAGATCTAACAATATCAATGAAAGAAGCTCGCAGGCTAAATATATTATAGAAAGAGTCTTTTCACAATATACAATAAGTGTAGTACTCAAAGTCGAACCATCAGCCTCAAGGACTGAATCCCCCCCCCNATTGGAATTATATCCTTTACAAACAGTTTCAAGATCCTCAAAACATGGATCTGATAACCTCTTCTCCTATCTCAAATTCGAATTTGTGAGGTGGCTGGAAAAGACAAAAATTTATGGAAATATGCTTCTCAAATATTTACCCATATCTCTCAAACCAAAAATTTTGTGTAAAAAATGGAAGAGGATTTTGTAGATTAGTTTGTTTTGAGATAAAACCTCTCTCAGTTTTTTGATTTTCATTTTCAGTTCCCTGGGATCTACATTTCAAAAACATGTGTCAAACAGGGAAATTCTGAGATCCGAAAATTAGGACTCAGAGATGAATTCGAATCTCCCAATATATGACACCCGTAGGAAAACTGAGAGAGGTTATTGTTCTTTGATGTGTTAGAAACAAAAAACTCCTCCCGTTTCTCAAAAAGATTCTTCAGTCGTTCAGAATCTTCATTTGAAAATGATGACTCATCTTAGTAAAAACGCATAATTTCTGCACTTTCGGTGGCTTAGAAGCCCTTTTGGAAAGGCGCTTAGCTACAGAAACCTGAGTTTTGACTTTTTTGAAGGGAAAACCAAATCAAATGTTTTTCAAACTTTATTACAAACCTAAGGCTCTAAAAAATGAACCTTAAAAAATTTAGAAATGTATTTTTCAATGACTTCCTATCACCTAAAATAAACAAATTTGACTGTGTTATTTGAGGATATAACATCTGGCTCCTTCTGGGGATGAAAGCCTCACTGTGAGGTTTCAAAAACCTCAGCTCCAATGCCTTTCCTGTTGGGTTATGGATTCATTTGGCCTTTAGAACTGATCCCTTGCAAACCTATAGCCTTTATCTGGATAGTCTTCATGTCTTCGACAACTGCAACAGATCTCCCTAGACTGTGGGATAAGTCAAGAATGCCACCTTGGTAAACAAGTCATTCTTTGCCACGAATAGGAAAAAAACTTCATATATTTCACATTGCTAGCACCTCAAAAACTGGAACAACACATTGAAACAAATCCTCTTAATTATAACCTTCCCTTATAAATCATCCTCGTGCCATGTAGAATGATAAAACTTGGATCTGTGCAAAAAGAGTTCCATTCTGCACTTCTCTGTGGTTTCGGTGGCTAGAGAGCCAAAATTCTAACTTGTAAGCCACTGAAAGATTTTCTTTCGGTGGATAAGGACAGATATGAAAGCCCTCCTAAGCCACCGAAATTATAGATTTGTGAAATCTGTTTCAAAACTGCAAAACTTGATTCTTGATTCTAGTAACCTGCTGCAGCAGAACAATATTGTCCCTTTCAAAAAGTCTGGAAGATATCTTGGTCATTATATAAATCTCCAAATCTGTTCACAGCAGCATAACCATGCCCTCCATAAGCTTTTCTGCAGATGTAGAAAGCCTTCCAAGGCTGATGAATCTTCATAGGAAGTGAAATAATTCGAATTTGCCACCTTTGGAAAAAAAGACAGTTTTTTGCTCATAAACTAGGTCACCAATTTTACTTTTCCACCTTCTTAAACACATCATACATCAAAATAAAACCTTAAATATGATGTATTTAATTATTATGCATCTTTATAAACCAACCTCGAAATATTGGGTTGAGAAAAAGTTAGACCTGGGCAAAAATATGACCTCTCTGCCATGTTTCAGCTTTCGGTGGTTAAGAGAGGAAAATTTGGGCCTGTTAGCCACCAAAATCTCTGCTTTCGGTGGCTAATGAACAATCATTCTGTTCGCCTAAGCCACCGAAAGCTGTAACTTCTGTAAATGTTTAAAATCTTCAAAAATGTATTACCTGGCTTCTCTTTTAAGCCACTGAAAGATTTGCTTTCGATGGATAAGGACTTATATGAAAGCCCTCCTAAGCCACCAAAATTATAGATTTGTGAAATCTGTTTCAAAACTGCAAAACTTGATTCTTGATTCTAGTAACCTGTTGCAGCAGAACAATATTGTCCCTTTCAAAAAGTCTAGAAGATATCTTGGTCATTATATAAATCTCCAAATCTGTTCACAACAGCATAACCATGCCCTCCATAAGCTTTTCTGCAGATGTAGAAAGCCTTCCAAGGTTGATGAATCTTCATAGGAAGTGAAATAATTCGAATTTGCCACCTTTGGCAAAAAAGACAGTTTTTTGCTCATAAAATAGGTCACCAATTTTACTTTTCCACCTTCTTAAACACATCATACATCAAGATAAAACCTTAAATATGATGTATTTAATTATTATGCATCTTTAGAAACCAACCTCCAAACATTGGGTTGAGAAAAAGTCAGACCTGGGCAAAAATACGACCTCTCTACCATGTTTCAGCTTTCGGTGGTTAAGAGAGGAAAATTTGGGCATGTTAGCCACCGAAATCTCTGCTTTCGGTGGCTAATGAACAATCATTCTATTCGCCTAAGCCACTGAAAGCTGTAACTTCTGTAAATGTTTAAAATCTTCAAAAATGTATTACCTGGCTTCTTCTGAGAGTGATCAAGATTGATTTGGTGATGATGGAAACGACATTGCAATTCGCTCGGGTTCCTCTTAATGCTGCACATAATTAATCTAGAAATGTAGGTTCTCTCATCTTTCTGATCTTCAATGCTGTTCCTTGGGGCCTCTAGAGCCCGAGTAGGGTCTGGATGATCAACAGGGTTTCCAACTACCTCTACTCTGTTCCCATAATATAATTTATATGGCAACTTCTTTCAATTTTTAATTGCAGATATAATAGTTGATTCCCTGAAACCTTCAGCAACTTAAGATTATAAAACAAGTGTGAGAGCTTGAAAGGATGATGCACATGTATCTCGCTTCTGTAAAATCTATTGAAAAAGGTTTTGACAACTTTGACAATCTGCAAAAAACATATTTGTTGCCTTCATCTCCAAAGCCAATATATTCTACATTACGACCAAGCTTTGCATTTGCAAACTCTCCAGAATTTTCTCTATTGGTTTCTGCGAAGACAGATCTGATGTCATCTTTATTTCTAAGACAAGATTTAGCTCCAAATCTGTTAACAACAACATAACACAAACTACTTTGCAGACACTTAAAGATTTTGCTCTCTATGAAGTCACATAGGTTTTTAGCTGAGTAGGGAGAGCATGGACATCTTCCTCTGCAGAAAACCTTCCTATCAAATCAACTGCCTGGATTTCATCATGCAGAGAAGAAAACTAAATGCATATAAGGTCGCTTCATGTTAACCAGGATATTTCTCTTAAATCTATTTTTAATGATGCCAAAAACATATGTCAGATTGGGAGGAAAACAATAGGATTTTCTTCTATTCTTTGAAAAATGTTGAAGTGCAGAAAGAGGAGCATGTATTGATTCTGGATGATTCTCAGCGATGGAAAAACATAGAGCAAAGAAACGCAAGTATGTCCTTTGTAGATATGAGAACACCTGGTATTCATATTATTTTACCTCAAATGACTTCTTCCCTGGATGATCTGATCTGCTGACAATGAGTTTGAAACCCTTCAACTTCAAATTGGACGATTAACAATCAAACCCTTAACACCTGTAATCTGACTTGATTAGTGCTCGCATCTCAAACCCTTTGATCCCCTGAAACTTGGCACTAACGCTCAGATGTTTGGTTTGTTTTGAGTATTGCTGTGACATATGGACTCGACGCTTTCTCCTAGCTTGTCAACCTGGCATGTGTCTGAGCGTTTCTTTTCATTTATTTGATGAATAGAATCCCATATATATCGAGATTATAGGTGATGAACTTTAGATATGCCAACATACACATCATTAAATCAATGAGGTGTGAATGGCTATGAAACTTGGCAATTGCGCTGGGCTGATGTTGGTTGGACTATTACAATTTGAATTCAAGACTTATTGTTGATAGAATCGATGAGATATGTAGGATATTGACTTTGCGTTCAACCGATTAATGAATTGACATGAGAATCGGCCTATGGGACTTTCCAATCTTTTGGTAAAATCTATAAAACTCATAAGCTAGGTTAGGCTTAGGAATATGATTAGAGATTGACACTTGGGAAATATTAATCATTTCATTTTTAGGAATGTAGGTCAGAAGGCAGAGTCATAGGAGTCTCTGGGAAAAATCAATCAATGGGATCTTGTCAATACTATCTGGAGAATGCTTGAAATTGTGACGTTGGTTAAATATCGGCCAAAGATGGAAAATCTAGCCTAAATTGGATGAAGGCGCTAAAAATTTCCAGTATATTTTGAGCGCTAATATTAGGCTCCAACTGGAATGGAGACCTCCCTATGAGATTTCCAAGAACCTAATAGTTCCAGTCGCCTTCACCATTGGGCATGAAGTCATCTGACCTTACCATTGATCTCTTCAAACCTGTGACCTACCTGTAACCTGCCCTGCTTATTCAAGAAACTGAAAACAATCTACTTGCTCGTATGAAGAGATTATTCTTCTGCTAACTCCTATGCCAACCAACTGTATTACCTCTTATCAAGTGAAGTCATGCTTCCAATGAAGCCATGTCAGAAACCGATTTACTGATCTTGTTCTTGATTTTGACCCCAAAAATAATAGAGAGTGTAACATGCAGAAATATGGTTGATGACAGAAACAATCTTTGTCTGACAAAAATGTTTTGACATTCATACTACTCATATATTCAAAATAGTCAGCAATAGTGTCATAAAAACCATAAAAGAATACCTCTTTGAGCTATTGATCCAACTGCAGATGGAAGTGATGCTGCTGGTTGCCTTCACTGATCTTAATGTTGAATGTAGACTGTTGGACCTCTGCTAGAGAAACATGCACGGTCAACTGCTGATCTAAACTTTTATGCTCATCATCTTCCTCTTGATGTCTACTGCAATTTCCCTTTGTGTGAAAATCTGAAAGTTGAGGACTGTCCTTAGTATTTGCAGCAGATTCGAAACTGTCGTCTGCTGATATATCAATCTACTGATCATGCTTTGGATTTTTGAATGGAAAGATATGATCTTCATGACAACCCAAGACAACGAATGCATTTGGTACAATGTCAAAAACATCTATATAATGATTAACATCCTGAATATCATCAATATCTTGATCATAATGAGAGATATCTTCGACTGTAGTAAAATCTTCATGAATGTTTAGTTCTTCATTCAATAAATTGAATTCATGACAACATATGGGATATAGAAGATCAGCTGGAAAATTTTCTTTACAAAACACATGAAAAGAAGCATGAAAATCTTCCAAAGAGTTGATACTGGCAATAGGAAGAGACCGGTACCAATCACGAGAAATGCCCTCTAATGAAAAATAGAAGAGCCGGATCTGAACATCCTCATGCATAACTTTCAAGCGATGAATGCAATCATGAAAGTCCAACAAATGTTCAGCTGGTACTTCCCAATCTTCACCTCGAAATCTGGGAAGGCTATTTTCCCATTCATCTCTACTAGGCACTGGATTAGGGAAACCAACAATCTTTGAAAAATCACAGAACGCATACCTCTTAGATAAGATCTTGTTCATTTCATACCAGTGGGGTCACCAATAGATTTCAGAACAATGGAGTCGCCACTAGATTAGTCCTTCATGGAGTCGCCAGATAGATGATTACAACTGAAAATTTGTCCAGACTTTGTCTATCATCAAAGCTGGATCTTGTCATCTTTCAGAGAAGCTGAGATTCAATCTCCTTTCCCCGGTAGCGGCGCCAATTTGTTATCACCCCAGGAAACTCTCCTAGGCTGTAAGTCAGAGATGCTTGGTAACTTAATCTTTTTGGAAACTATTTTCTCAATAATAGGTGTGAGGTTGGATCAAGATGAATAAATATCTTAATGGATTGTCTCACAAGACTGTCTAATCTTATTCAACAGTGCAAGGCCTTCAAGAGCTATTATCATATAGGAGTGTATCAAATAGATGAGAAACTAATCAATTAACCAGAACATACATATATGAAACAATACATATGATGGGTCAAGAAACTAGTAAGGTTACTTATGATCCTTTGTTCACTAATCAAATGGTGAGATGACAGTCACCT
>ML790466.1:184525-194826 GCA_009831015.1 Picea engelmannii | reverse complement strand
GTCATATACTATCTTAGTCGAAACTTAGTCGGTCTTGAACTCAATTATCCTCACGTTGAAAATCTAGCTTTGGCTGTCGTTCACGTAGTCCAATGATTACACCATTATATATTACTTTGCAAGACCACTGTGGTTTCCTATGTCAATCCATTTCAATACGTCCTTACTAGGCATATCATAGGGGGGAAATACAATAAATGGATTGTCATTTTACAAGAATTTGATCTCAATTTCGTTTCGGAGAAATCCAAGAAATCACTAGTCTTTGTAGAGTTAATATCTGACTTCCCACGATTGGATGAGGATGCTATCCATGTTGATTTGTTTGTAGACGAACACATTTTCCTTGTCTTGTCGTCCGACCCCTGGTATGGAGACATTGTTCTCTATCTTCAAACTTTGAAGTTTCCTCAGCATCTCTCACAAGATGACCAACGACGTGTATGATACCAAGCCAAGAATTACATTATTGTCGGTGACACTTTATATTGCTGAGGAATATACAATATCCTGCGTCATTTTTTAACTCATGAAGAGGCCGAGTTAGTTCTAAATAATTTCCACAATGGGGCTTGCGGTGGTCATCTATCCAGGCTTGGGACAACCCAGAAAATTTTGTGAGCCGATTATTTATGGCCTTATATCTTTAAATATTGTGTTGAAGTGGTTAATAAGTGTCACCCCTGCCAGCTGTTCACTCGAAAAATGCGCTCGCATCCAACCCCTCTTCATCCAATCATTACCGTTAGTCCCTTCACCAAGTGGGGGTTGGACTTCGTGGATTGCAACCCAACTTGGTCTAGGGGGAATCAACAAATTATCGTGGTTGTAAATTACTTTACTAAGTGGGTCGAGGCCATGCCTACAATTAAATCCGATGGGAAGACTGCCGCCTTCTTCATATTCAATCAAATTATTGCCAGATTCAGTATCCCGAGTGATATTGTCACTGATCATGGCAGTCACTTTCAAAACGAAATGATGGAAGAGGTAGCATCCAAGCTGGGGTTTAAGCATGGTCATTCTTCCCCTTACTACCCCCAGGAAAATTGACAGGTAGAGGCCATCAACAAGTCTCTCATGACCATTTTCTAGAAAAATGTCAGCCAGAGTAAATCTGACTAGCATATTATGCTATATCTCACACTCTGGGAATACCGAACCGCGGTCAAGATTGCCACTAGATTTTCTCCTTTCCAGTTAGTACATGGTGTGGAGTTGATATTACCTATTGAATTCAAAATCATTTCTCTTAGATTGGCAGTCGCACTCGTCCCTGACACTTCTGATCTTGAGCGATGCCTCGTACACCTAAAGAGTCTTGACAAGCAGTTTCGAGATGCCTCTACAACTATTGAGGTGAATAAAAGATGTGTCCAGGTCCAATATGATAAATCTATCTATCCTCGGTTGTACGTTGAGGGTGACTTGGCCCTTTTATATGATCAAGCCAAAGAATCGCTAGGGGAAGACAAGTTTAAACCCATGTGGAATGGTCCCTATATCGTGCGACATGTAGGGTCTACTGGTCTCTTTAGGTGGCGTATGCCTAGGGCCATCCACGAATAATGTGGTCGAATATAGTGTCGTTATAGAACTTTTGCGCGACGCTATTTCACATGGTATTCGCTCTTTAGAGGTTCACCTAGATTCCTAGTTAGTAGTATGTCAATTGAATGGAGGTTACCGCGTGCACGATCCTACTTTACTCCAACGATTCCTACCGGTACGTCTTTTAGAGCGACAATTTGATTTTATTACATATCATCACATACCTAGGAGTTCTAATTATGTATCCAATGCTTATGCTAATTTCATTTTAGATTGGAATTTTTCACACAACTAAAACAAAGAAAACAATCTCATCAATGTACACATTGTAATATAAGTAAAGCCGAAGAACCCTGTTTTATATATATTTCAAAAAATATGATGTTTATAGTACAAAATTGGGGCCAACACCCTCAATACACATATACAACCGATAATAAAAAATCCATGACATCTATGCCCGTGGCACTGGATGCGTGTCATGATAAAAAACTACGACATTTGTGAGACACTGAAAGAGTCACACCCAAGCTCTAGGCACAACAACCACTTGTCGCTGCATGGCCTTTGACAGATCCTCTACCTGAACCATTAGAATCCTATGCATCAAACGAGACAGGTTTCCTTGCACATTTTGAAGGATTCTCTCTGCTTCTCCTCCCATTGCCTCATCTCTCTAGTGCCTCCGACGATGTCGTGGAAGCCCATTCGACCGTCGCGGACCTACGTCTGCGTCACACAAGTGTCTAGTTAGTACTTAAGCATCATACAAAAATATTTTTGTTTTACTATAAAAAAAATACAAAAAAATGAAATATTTAAAAACTTTTACATACCTATGTCACCGTAGGTGGTCCTTGGTGGTAGTGGCATGATAGGGTCCCCTATGAAGTCGATCCCTGCATAGGGGTAGTCATCTAGATCAATGACCTGTCGCCTCCACTAGTAAAATAAATCATCGTTGTAGGGTGTGGGCACCCTACCTCCCCCCTGCCATATCATTACATCGGTCCATCGTGCCATGGATGGATCACGAGGTCCTCCAGGAAAGATCTCGACTCTAGGTCCCAAAGTTGGAACCTGATCGAAGAAAAAGCTACAGAATATAGAGGCAAACCCAAAGTTCCTCTTGTCACCCTGTTTGTACTCTGTCAACTGGCTCTTCATATTAGCCAATAGTGAGGTGCACCAATCATACACCATGGGTCTCAAACACTCTACATAATAGAACATGAGAGGCCTCGATGTCTGGTGCAACGAATCTGATCCTGTGATCTTGGTCAAAATGAGGACAATAATATTGAGGTTGAGATTTTTTATCGCTTGGATGGGGAGTTGAATCCTGACCTTCTTGGTCCCTGCTATACAATGAGCATCTATGTACTCTTCTATTTTCATACCGCTCCCAGCTCCCTGGGCTTTGAGGTTCACCACCTCACCCCGACGCGACAACCCATTCAAGAAATATATATCCTTGAATTCAATCCTCAATGGTTTTCCATCGAGGTTGAAGCTCTCACTGTCAGGATCCCAATAATCCACGAGCAACTGAAACAACCTCACCTGGGTCCTCATCCCTTTTAGTGCCCAAAATTTGTACAACTCGCATCTTTTCAAGGCCATTTGGGCCCTCATATCTCTTTCCACAACAACATCTACCTCCTCATGTTCCCTTTCCCTCCATTCTAGCACCATCATGCCAGAGAAACATCAATTTTTGAGTTAGCAACCATCAAAAACCTTGTTTACTGACTTGTAGGCAGGCTGCATCATTCAAAGTTATGTATAAGGCTGAGTACATGTGGTCTATATTTTACACAGTCGCGTATAACCTTGCATATATGCAACCTGATGAGTGGAAGCCCGCATACACCTAAATAACTAATTTGTGCCTTAATTAACTCAAATTTTGAAACCTAAATAAAAAATGTAATCCACTAGAAAGGAAGAGGAGGGGAAGAGGAATTACCTGGTCCAGACGGTCTCTGATTCTATCACTCGATGCTTCCACACTCACCAGTTGAAGATCAGAGGTAATTGGTCCAATTTTCACTATTTGGGTAAAAAGTGAAAATGACATAGTAAAATTTGGTTTTTGTTACTATTTATAGCAGTTTTTACCCACTTTCTATAGTTTCAGATCGTATTTTCGCCTAATGGACTAATACAACAGTGGATTGAGTTTGTTTTTGTAGTTGTCACTAGGGATTCTTGTGGTTTTTAGCGTTATGATGATCGTTCGTAACTATGGGCAGGTATTTTCGCTACCCAACATATAGGACATGTATCCATTCCATCATGCACATTTTCATTATCCCATAACTGTCACTCATATGCCTTAGGTACGAACCCATTTGTTGTGACATAGAACCCTCCATAGAACCCATTTGTTGCAACACAAAACCCTCCATTTGCTACAAGACGTATAATTATCAAATGGTAGAGACTTTCCAAACATGGGTACCCTAGTTAGATCCTTTGTTCCATTTGGTGCCCATGCTGAGATTTTTGTCCGTAGGACTGGGAGTCCCTTATATCTAATACATGACTTTATGTTGAGCCTCATTTCTCACTCATAAGTATGCTGACCTATACCTAGAGGACTCCTAGGCAAGTTTTATTTAAGCTCTTTTCCGACTCGTTTTCAAAAAGTGAAAAGATTGCCGAGTGAAATTGTTTCTTTCACACTCGTAAATTGGATTTGAAAGGACATCTATTTGGTCAAATTTTATCCCTTTTTCACACCAAGTAGACTAATATTGTGAAAAAGGACAATTTTTGGTGTTAAGTTGTGATTGCATCTCATGCCCTTGCTTGCAGTATTGAGCCTATAGCCGGTTCTCGCTTTGCGTTATAAATCGTTTTCCTCAACAGTTTTGCATCCTCAACCAAGAAGAGCCTCATTTATATCCTTCGCAATTTGACACCCTATACAAAGGAGGGAACATTCCCCCGAGTGTCTATCTCCTGCATGCACCTCCTTGCATTGAGCATAGGTATGTTCCACTGTTGGAACTAGTTTCGATTACTTACGACACTCGTTTCCTCCTCTGTATCATAGCATTCATTTAGCTATGAAAAAAGAAAAAAATATGGGCAGGAAGGGAGTATTATCTTATTTTGGCAGCAGTCGTGTCACCTTTGAACAAAGAACAAAGTTATTGAGTCCACTTGTCATCATAATTTTGGGTTTAGCATGGCCTTAGGAAGGTGATCTCGCTGAAGAGAGTTTTCTCCCCCGACTGGTTACTCTTCCAGTCCCTATGAAGAACTTGATTGATGCCTCCTGCATCTCATGGTTTCATAATTGAGTCTATGCTACGAGAGTATTCTAGATGTCTCATGCTCTTATTCAAAGGAGGTCTGTCAACCTGTGTCGACCATTCCTTAGAACTCTTGAATTTTCATGTCGGCCATACCCTCAGTTTTTCTCAAAAATCACATGATGTTGTAGTCCTATTATGCACCCTGGTCCTACTTTCCTCATTGGTAGGTAACCTTGAACCCAACAGTCGAAATTTCATCATTGGTCGTTGACTGGGTGGTTTCCCTTGTGTTCGACAGTAAGACATCTATTCACACATTGGGATTCGTGTAGTGTCTTGGATTCCATTAGCCTTATTGGTGGTTTCCTCGCCTTTGTCAGCAGTTTTCCTCATTGGCTACTATTCAAAGGGTATTTAATTTTTATTTTTTATGAAGAAGTTATGACGTTTTTACCCAAAACACATGTTTTTGACTTGTTTCAGGACTAGCCACAAACCCTATTTTCCACGGAGTGTAACTCCCAAAATACAAAGACCCACAAGAGGAATTTTTTACCACATATACTTGGATATATTTCTCAATGGAATAGAAATTTCACGGTATGAATCATTATAGAAAAAACGTTATAGCGAAAATGGTGAGATGACCTGTAAATAACATACCTTAGAAAGCACCATCAAAAGAATTTATCCTTCCTTGCATTTCGACCTTCTTTTCTTCACTTTCCTCAAAATTTTGGCTTAGATATCCTTTGTTTACCTCAGACACCTATACGTATTCAATATGCTCAAGTGTGATTTAAATGAGAGAGCCTTGCCTCTTATTTATACTCTTCAAGTAGTTTCCTTAAAAACATCTTCTAGGTCACTTGGCCCCACTTTTCTTATTTTAGGGTTAACCCACTTCTAATTTCTCCATTAAATTTATTATTGAAATAATTTATTTTGTATTCACTTTGAATTATAATACACTCATTACTTCACTTTATTATTTACCTTTTAAAATCTCTTAAACCACTTTGACTACTTTGACCTATTGGGGCTTCTAGATGACATATAAGGGTCCTCCAACTTCGTAAGGCCATAACTCTCAAACCGTGAGGTGTTATGTGATGTTCCACATACCACCAGAAATGGAATGACATTAAATATCCATATAGAATAGTATTATCTGAAAATATATCATAACTCATACCATTATCCATCAAACAAACTTGGGTCCATTACCCAAACCTGGGGTCTCCAACTTCTCATGGCCATAACTCTCTAACCGTGAAGACTTATGTGACGTTATACATACCATCAGAAATGGCATGACAAGAACTATCCATCTAGGATAGTTTCCCTAACAAATTGATCGTCCTTAACCTCATTATTCCACAATTAAGCATGGGTTCTCTTACTCCGCAAAGTGTCTTCCCGTGAGGGATTTCACCATAAGGGGACCAATTTGGAGTTCATCCATCTTTACTTCTTATCAACCATGAAAAGACAATAATGAGTCATATTTACATCAAAAAATATTGGGTCCATTACCCAAACCTTTGTGTTGCTGGGCTTTCTTCAGGGTTTGACATCAATCACAACCAACCTTAATCAACATGTAATTCAGTTAGTATCTGTTGAGATTCAAATTTCAAATGAAAATAAATGTATCAGTTTATTGTGTTCTTTACCAGACTCATGGGATAGTCTATCTGTGGCCATAGGTAGTAATACAACTTCCATGAATTTTGATGAAGTGGTCTTATCTTTGTTGTCGGAGGAGATGAGATGGAAGAATATGGAAGGACAGAGCATAGACACATTATTTGCAAGAGGACGTTCCCTGGAAATAAATAGATCTAAGTTCTCAAGTGGGAGATATAAGTCTAAGGGTAGATCTAAATATCCTGGAAATTTTGTAAAGGTATGTTGGAGATGTGGAAAAGAATGACACTACAAGAAGCAATGTAGATCTAAAGTTGAGAAAAATAAGGGATATGAAGAATCTCCTTCTATAGAAGAAAATACCTCCAAGGAAGAAGGAGGGGATGTGTACTTGGCTTCTTCAAGCACACATGCAGATAATGAGGCATGGTTGGTTGAATCTGGTGCATCCTTTCATATGAATCCCTACAGGGAGTGGTTCAGTGAATATGAAAGGTATGATGGAGGTAATGTTTTCTTAGGTGATGATTCGACAACCAAAATCATAGGACGAGTAAAAGTCAAGTTGAGGCTCATATATGGAAGGATTAGAACAATGCTTTGTGTTCTGCACATCCCAGGTTTGGCCAGAAATTTGATTTCTGTAAGCAAAATGGATGATGTAGGGGTAAAAACAATATTTGAAAAGGAAACCTGTAGGATGGTTCAAGGAGCAATGGTGTTGCTGAAGGGAGTTCGGTTTGAAACTCTATATAAGATGCAAGGAAGAACTATTAGTGATGGGTGTAACAGTTCCATTGTTCTTGATATTGGATTTGAACAAGAAAGAACTCGTACAGTCTCTGGAGAAAAGGTTATGTTGTGGCATCAAAGACTAGGCCATATCAGAGAGAAGGGTCTTCAAATACTACACGGTAAAGGTATGGTTGAAGGTATGTTTAACTTCTCTCTGGATTTTGATTTTTGTGAACATTTTCTATATGGGAAGTAGAATTGGGTAAGATTCCCCTCTGGTGCAATGAGGGTAGAAGGAATTTTATAGCTAGTTCACAGTGATGTTTTTGGACCTCCGTTAGTCCCATCATTGGGAAAATCTGTGTGCTACATCTCATTTATAGATGAATTCTCGAGGAATACTTGGATATATTTCCTCAGGAAGAAATCTGAAGTCTTTGACAAGTTTAAAGAGTGTAAGGCTCTTGTTGAGAATCAAACAAAGAAAAGAATTAAGGTGTTGAGGACAGATAATGGTGGAGAGTTTTGCGGGAATGAATTTGAATAATTATGTAAGACGTGTGGTATAGCAAGGTAGAAGACTACTCCATATACACCTCAACATAATGGAGTTGCAGAAAGGATTAACCAGACGCTGATGGAAAAAGTAAGGTGCATGCTCACTGGTGTTGGGTTAGGGCAAGAATTATGGGCAAAGGCAGTGGGTATTGCATGTTACCTGGTCAACAGATCACCCTCATTAGTGTTGGATGAAAAGAATCCACAAGATGTATGGACTGGTAAGGAACCTTTTATCACACATCTTAAGGTATTTGGATATGATGCATATGTTCATGTTCCAAAGGAAAACAAGAGTAAGATAGATAAGAAGGTTGAAAAGTGTATCTTTATTGGATATAAAGATGGTCTCAAAGGTTATAAGATTTGGAGCCCAAAAACTAAGAAGGTAGTGTATATCTGAGATGTGGTATTTAGAGAAATGAAGGATGTTGTTAAACAAGAAGTCCTACCAAGTAAGGAAGAACCGAAGAAAATAGAGTTTGATTTAAAGGATGATGAATTAGATTCTACAAAAGAACAATAATCAGGAGAAGAATATCCTCATACTCTAGTATTGAGGAGATCGATTCGAGAAAGAAGGATATCAGAAAGGTATACTCCATCTAATTTTCGTTCAAATTTTTCTTTGTCTATTACTGATGATGATCCTAGAATTGTCAGTGAGGCAGTGGATTCAGAGGATGGAAATCTCTAGAAAAGGGCCATGGATGAAGAAATGGTATATTTGGATAAGAATGAAGCTTGGGATCTAGTGGAGTTGTCGACTGGAAGAAATCCCATTGGCGACAAATGGGTATTTAAAAAGAAGTTGAATGCAGAAGGAAAACTAGAGAAATACAAATCTCAGTTAGTAGCAAAGGGTTATTCCCAGGTTGAGGGAATTGATTTTGGCGAGATTTTTTTCTCCTGTTGCCAAGTTAACCTCTATAAGAGTTATGTTATATGTTGTTGTTGCATTTGATTTTGAAGTAGAAAAAATGGATGTGAAGACAACATTCCTACATGGGGATCTGGAAGAAGAAATCTATATGAAGCAACCAAAAGGTTATGCTGTGAAGGGAAAGAAGGAGTTGGTATGCAAGCTGAAAAAGTCCCTGTATGGTTTAAAACAATC
Organism: Picea engelmannii; assembly: GCA_009831015.1. Taxonomy (NCBI): domain Eukaryota; kingdom Viridiplantae; phylum Streptophyta; class Pinopsida; order Pinales; family Pinaceae; genus Picea; species Picea engelmannii. Next base: position 185,949 of record ML790466.1, on the reverse strand, counting down.
ACCAAGGATGTGGTATCAAAAATTTGATACTTATATGCTGGGACTTGGATTCACAAGAAGTAAAGAGGATAATTGTGTGTATTTTAAAGTAATTGGTGATCATTTGATTTATTTGATCTTGTATGTGGATGACATGTTGCTGATAGGAAACAACAAGGAGATTATCTAGGATGTGAAAACTCAGTTGTCCTCTAAATTTGACATGAAAGATATTGGTGCTTCAAATTACATTTTGGGAATGGAAATTAAAAGAGATCAGAAAAAGAGGAAACTCTGGTTAAATAAGAGAAAATATGTCGAGACAATATTACAAAGGTTTAATATGAAAGAATGTTAAATGGTCAAGGTTCCTATTCATGTTGGTGTAAATGTTGGAAGATTGGTTGTTGTCATTGATGTCAACCCTAGTCATGGGTTTTGGACCGCAAGATTGATGAAGATATTTGGAAATGAAGGACAATGCAAATGCATATACAACACCCATGGATGGATAGTATACATCATGTTGTTTTCGTTGGTATGTGGCACGTCACGTGGATCCTCATGGTTGAGGAGAAATGAATTTTTGAATACGACAAAGTGAATTGAAGAAGGAAGTACATGTAGGCCCTGAAGATAATTAAAGAAAAGAATTACAAAATAAAAAAGTGTCAGGTCGGCCCTAATGTTAAAAGGAAGTGACACAAATGGTATAAATAAACATCATAATACATTCATTTGATACAAGTCTAATTTCAGAGAAAATAAGAAGAAAAGAAGGTCAGATTTCAAGGGAGGATGAAGTCTTTTGGTGATGTGTTCTAAGGTATGTTATTTTCAGGTCATTTTACCATTTTTGCTATAACTTGTTTTCTAGAAAGATTCATATGGTTAAATATCTATGGTATTGAGAAGACATATCAAGGTACCTTTGGTAAAAAATTTAGCTCTTGATTCACTATAATTATAGAGATACACTCTGTGGAAGATAGGGTTTGTGACCAGTCCTGAAGCTAGTCAATAAACAGGTGTTCTGGGTAAAATAGTCACAAATTCTTAATACAAAATCCAAATGAAGTGGGATCACTTCCATTGGAAAGAGTATGGAATTTTGTTTCTTGTGTGCAAGTTTCAGAATTGGATGTTAAATATTGAGCACGGGGCATGCTGTACAAGTTGGGTCTTCTGAATAGACCAGAATTGAATAAAGTCTACCATTCTTTCTGTAACCTCTTTTTGGGGAGGATTCAAGGAGTGAAAATTGGAGGAGTTTCAGAGAATACATTGAGTAATATTATCTAGAGGATCAGATTACTCCAAGAATTGAAGAATTGCAGAAATTGAAGAAGTCTCAGGAAACATTATCAGGTTCTATGTGATGATTGGTTGATGGTGATGATTTAATGTAAAGTTTTATTATCTCTCATATATTCTTGGGTGGAAGG
>ML790466.1:144662-180952 GCA_009831015.1 Picea engelmannii | reverse complement strand
TGATTATTTCTCATATATTGTGCATGGTGTATTGTGGTGTATTGGTGTAACTCTTATACTATTTTTCATTTCTCATTGGATATAATTGAATGGTTTAAGTATAAGTTGAAAAAGGTTTTAAATTGTACTTGATACTGATTTACTCCCCTCTCAGTATCAACAGTAAAATTATCTGTGAATCAGTGTTCCAAGACATAGGAAGAGGAGGAGGACATGTCTCGTGTTCCATATGCGAGTGCAGTTGGCAGTTTGATGTATGGAATGGTCTGTACTAGACTGGAAATTGCACATGCAGTGGGAGTTTTGAGCAGGTATATGTCAAAACCAGGGAAGGAGCATTGGAGAGTAGTAAAAAGGGTTTTCAGGTATTTGCATGGAACTGCTAGATATGGATTGTGCTACCAAGGAAGACCGAGATTGGAAAGAGTGGTGGATATACATGGCTTTGTGGATGCAGACCGGGCTGGAGATTTGGATCGTAGGAGATCTACAAGTGGGTATGTGTTTAACCTATTTGGAGGAGAAATAAGTTGGATGAGAAAAAGACATGTTGTAGTGGCACTTCCAACTACATATGCTGAATACATGGCAACCACTCATGCAAGTAACGAAACAATATGGTTACAAATACTATGTTTAGGTATTGGGTTGGTAAAGCAAGTTGTAAGGATAGATTGTGACAGTCAGAGTGCAATTTTTCTGGTGAAGAACCTAGCTTATCATTCAAAGACAAAGCATATTGATATTCAATATCACTTTGTGAGGGACATGATTGAAGAAAATAAAGTATTGTTGATGAAGGTGGACACTTTAAAGAATGTTGCAGATTCATTAAAAAAAATTGTGAGCACTGAGAAGTTCTCTTGTTGTAGAGGATCCATGGGAATTGTTTCCCTGGATTGTTGACTATGTAACCCTGTAACCCCCTGTATGCAAATAAAACAACAAGTGGGAGGATGTTGGGTATGTGTTATATTCTTTGCACGAAAAAAACAATTCTTCCTCGGGAAATGTGTCACATATATAGGTGGTTTTTCGACACATGGTTTTTGCCGATGGTTTTCTATTTCCAGTGAAGGAATTAGGGTTGTTGACTAATCCAAGTCATTGGGTTAGGGTTTTGGATGCCACTGGATCCTATATGTATATTGTATTGTAAATAATGTATCACCATGAATGAATATAGAATATGTTGGTTTTCTTAGTTTGGGTTTCCAGGGGAAAAATCTTTGTGTAATGTTTGTATTTTCCATTGTATCTTTTATGTTCTTTTACTAAAAATTTGTTTGTAGTAAATATTGTACAAGGTTAAAATCTACAGGTTAGGCATCCCCAACGTTTCATCTTCTCTTCAGTTCGCTTCTCCTTCTTTTGTTAATTTGTTTTTGTTTTCTCACATGTGTAAAAAGGTCTTATGAACGTCTCATTATTCCTTTACATACAACAATATACTGCTTTACTTTACACATATTACATACAAAATGAACATAAATCGTGATGGCATGGGCCTCTTAACGCCAACAAGTTGATTTCCTTCTTCATCCGTAGCCTTAAAATTTGCATGTGTTGATCATCTTAGAGTCTTGTGTCGAAAGCCAATTTTTCTTGTTGGATCTAATTCAAATCAATATATGCACTCTATCAAAAGATATCCAATATGAAAAATTTGAGAACTTCTCGAAAAAAAACCCTAAAACAAAGCTATTTTCAAATCAATGATATTTCCACTTTCTAGACTCCATTTTGGATGATTTTCTTGAAATTGCGTATTTTTTCAAGAGGAATTCAGTTCCTGAGTTGGATTCTCCAAATTCTAAACTAAAAGTTTCAAAATTTGACTTGAATGCTACCGTCCTCTTTTTTCCATAAAAAATCAGCAAAAAGAAAAACAATGCCACTTTGTGCCCATAAATTCTCCCACTTCATGCCAAAGAAAGATATTTGATACCACTTGTAATGTATTTAACCCCACAACTTCAGAGCAATCACATAAAATACAATGCAAAACCAAAGAACATAATAGAAAGAGAGATAATCCCTATGAAATATTTCTTTGAAAATAAAAAATAGAGATTTATCTTCACTTTCTCTTCAAGGGGGAAACCTACAAGAGTAATGCCATAGATACAATAAAAATTCTTGACTAATACTCAATATGTATATATATCCATAGATAACCTTAAATTCCTACGGTCCCCTTATAATGAGGGTCGACCAACCAATTTGGGCCTTATTAATAAAAAGGACCCTTTTTACGATGAGTTACTATTAACTAACTATTTAATGGGCCTTATTCAAGGAAGGTGGCCTCATACATTTAAAAATTATCTAAGCAAGGGGGTTAGGGTAGGACCACAATAGGTTTGGAAATACATATTGTTAAGGAAATGGCACCTCATTGCATAAGAATTCCCTCATACAAAGGCACTTATGTGGATGAATATCTTACATAACCTGACATGACTATGCATGTTACTCATGAATTTAAGCTCCAATCCATACCATCTATCGTCACACATGTTCCTTCACGATCCTCTTGGGAAATATTTCTCCTTCTGGGTACTGGCACATGTAATATGGGCTAAGGATAACCCTCTCATACCTAAACTTGGAAAATTGTATGAATTCTATGATTTATTGTGAAGTTTGAAGATTATTCTTAGTTTGATCTAGCTAATGGAATTTACATTTGACATGACTCACTTCTTATAATGTATTGGACTTGTGTACATGCCTCTGGATTGATGACTACATTGGGTCACTTGATCCCCTCTTTGGATGATGTGCCTTGTATGGCATGAGCCTTGGTCATTTTGGAGGACGTTAAGGGATACTTGCACACTTGATGGGGGGTGTATCACCTACCACTAAGATCGTCCCACTTATTTTGTACATTGGCCTTCTTGATGACAAAACACCCTTGTAGAGAGGACTTGACACCTTTGGAGGGGACATTCCACCTTTTGGATGAAACGTTGCACCCTTTGGAGGGAACGTTTCATTTTTTTAGCCCCTACACATGAATTTTGAGTGACTCGTCCACTCTTGGAGATCAAACATGTCACACATGTGACCTTTATTATGAATTTATGGAGGAGTACTTACCATTTTGAGCAGTTTACTTCATCTTGAGAGCATGGTTGGGGGTCTTGTTGACCTATCTACCCTTGTATCATGTATTTTTATGTATTATGGAATTATCTGATCTTGGAGGATCTAAGGAATGCTCACAGAGGTCTAGGATGATCTGGAATGCTCACAGAGTTCCCAGGGGATCCATAAAATCTCAAAATTTCATGAAAATGAAACTATTGCGTAGATCTTGTCGTTATCTTTCCAACGACGCAAACGAAACCTCAAACAGAGCTCGTACACAAAATTTATGGGAAGTCAAAGTTCAGGTCAAAGTAAAAAGTCAAAGGTGTAAAAAGGAAACGTGGCATGTCCATACAGTGGCACGACTGTACAGGTGACGTGGCCACACCCCAAGGTGCCACATGGACTGATCAATTGATTGGGTGGATGAGTTGGTAGGTTGAGTTGGCATCCCAGTGGTTCAATCAATGTTTGACACTTGGCATTACGTAGCCAATGGGAAGTTGCCATGTGGTATCTTCCCATTGGCCTATATGGTTTGTGTGTTATATAATTATTATGGAGTCTGGGGGAATCAAATCGATGACCTCTGTGACCACCAAAGTATTAACATACCCTCCACAACCATCACACTACACAATATGACTTAACCACTATATGGCGTGTATTATATTTATGTTTGTATTAAATTCGTTTAAGGGGGGGGGGAGGGGGGAGGGGCTGAGGGCTAACCCCCAGACCCTGGTCCTTGTATATTACCACATGAATATACCTTAGTCTGTAGAGGGATTAACAAGAATATTCTATGGGATTTTTGTATATTATATAATATATATATTATTAACCAACCAACGGATAAAACAAAAATAACCATATATATTCCATGCATGAGAATTGAACCTAGAACCTCCACTAGAATAGTGGGAGGTTTTAACCAATTGATGTAGACCCCCCTTCTCCCCTCAGGGCTGCGCAACCTCCCAGTCTAGGATCATTCAAATAAAGGAGTCAAATCGACTCTTCTGGCCTTTGCTAGACCCCAATTATTTACACAGGTCCCCTTTCCTTCAAAGTGCAAGTTTTGTCAAATCCGCGGGCTCTTTCCTGGCCTCTTTGAAGAATTTAAATATCAGACACTAGCTCTCCTCGTTGGGTCCTTTCCTTCACATGTGACCTCAATCTATGACCTCATGAAAGAATGTGATTGTGGGGTGGCGAAGAGTGGTTTGAGACCACGTTGCTTTTCTCCCCTCAATTCACTACTAATTGCCACATATCCCTTTGGCAATACCGTGGTTTTGATTGCAACCCGCTCTAGGATTTTTAAATTCCGAGCACTTTTTGTCCCTGCAATTAAGCATGACCATCGATATTTTTATCTCAGGTAGTTACTCTTGAACGACGGCTGAGATCTGCCACCCTTCCTTCCTTCGCTTTCTCCAGGGATGCTTTCACCCAAAGTCCACGATCTATCGACACATGTCTCCCTCAGATCAAGGGCTAGGATTAACTTTGGCCCTTCGGGTTTCGAGAGTTTCAAAATCCTGCACCTGCTTCTTCCTAAAATGGATATCTTCCGAAGTGGAAGATCTGTTGACACCTATCCTCAGCAAATGGATGACTTAGATGAAATTTGAGTCTCCAGCCTTTGGGAGTTCCTATTCAACACACTCATTTTTCTCCCGAAGTGAATTTTTTCCGAAATGACAGATCTTCTACCATGCATCCTCCTCAAATCAACGGATTTGGTCCACTTCAGTACTTCGGCCTTCAGAATTCTCAAATTCACGTCGCTTTCTCTTAGAGCGCTTTCACCCGAAATACATGATCTTTCGACATGTGTCTTTCTAGATCCGACGATCACGATCCACTTCGACTCTTTGGGCTTTGGGAGTTTTAGACTCCTACACACTCATTCCTCTTGGAGTGCTTTCACCCAAAGTTGACAAATTTCCACCACGTGTCCCTCTAGATCTAATAGTACAGATCTTCTCTACTCCCATCGACTTCCTTTCAGAGTGCTAGGCCTTTGAACTTCCTGATATCTCACCACGTGTCCTTTACAACGAACGGTTGCGACCTACTTCGACCTTCGGGACTTCGGAAGTTTGTCACACTCTACACTTGAAATCCTCCGAAGTGACTTTCCCCAAAGTCTCATATCTGTTGACACGTACCCCCCTGGCGACAAACGACCAGGATCTACTTCAACTTGCTGCTCTTCAACGATTTCACTTTCTGCTTGTCTGATAACTCCCAAAGTAATTTTGCTCCGGAGTCTTAGATATTTTGCCACCTGTCACCCTGGACGATGGACAGTCCCGACTGGATTCAGGATTTCAGGACTTTGGAAAGTCATCTCTCTTGTGCACTCTCAAATGACTTAAGGCTCGTGCACTTTACTTGGATCTGACGAATGTCGATCCCTCATGATCGGATCTAATGGCTAGGATGTGTTCTCCTTCTCGCGCATTCCTCCTTCAGCCTGAACCCTGATCTGACGGTCCATATCTCTTTCTGCAGTCAATCTGATGGTTGTTGTCACTCCTCCTCCTGAGGTTCTTTGTTATCCTAGACTTGAGAAATTTGTAAGTGTTCAAAGTTTGTGGTCTCTGAACCTTCTCTTGCGAACCTGACTATCTTGGGTCTCGTCTTCGCTTTTCCTCCTGAGCTTTGACAATGAAACTTGACCTTGGATTTGGTGCACACTTGTGCTCTATGTGCAAACTTTCACTACTCCTCCTTAGCTTATGAACTTGAAATAAATTCACTTCTGCATGCACTCCTTGTGCTATCTCTCTTGATCTTTTTCCTACTCAAGTTCTAACATTTCAGTCCCTTTATTCCTTAAAGGGATTCTTGTGCCTTCTCGACAACTTTTTCTCAATGCACACTTGCATATCTTTACATAGTGTTCAGAAACTCAATGAGTATCTTCCTTTTATACTCTTCTCTTTGAACTCGAAAAAGAGTTCTTCTGTGCACACCTACACCTACTCGATGCCTACTTGGCAGAGCTCTACAAATTTCTGAGTGAATCTATCTCTATGTGCTTCCTCTACACAGTTTTTCCTCAAAAGTATTCATCAACCTAGAGGCTTCCCTTGAGTTGTTATCACGCTGGTGCGCCCTCCTGGCACGTTATTTTATGCCTCCACACATTTCATATGCGTACTCCTTGCGCTGGCTACATAACATCCAATGTTATGTTGTGCACTCCTTGCATAGCCTAAGAACCCAGAACAATATTTTAGACTCAGCAAAGATAGAGAAATCTATCTTTCTACTGTAGATGAAATCTATCATACATTTATATCATACATAAACACACACTGATAGCATTCATCAGATACACATAAACACATAGAAAGTTCATATGTAGGAAAAACTTCTTTCTTTCTATTATGATGAATGCCTGGTTACAATATGTCCAGGCTAGAATGTAACAGAGTCTCAGCTCCCTCAAAGAACTATTCTATCTCCTATTTCCTCCTCTGAGGTTTTCTAACTAGCTTGAAGCTACTTCCTATTCTGTAACAATACTCCTCCAACACCCTCATTTGGGCATACAATGCATCTACATATACAAGAAGGTTCCTAGGATTCCCTCCGACTACCTATCTTCTCGAAAGAAGCTAACTACCCCTTAAGCACCATTACATTAAATTCTAGGAGTGAAACTCCCAGATCACTCGTGATAATTCAATCCCAAGTGTTTTGATCTTCTTTAGTTTTCAATCAGTTCAAGAAAGATTTGCAGGAAACGCTAGTGTTTCATATTCTTAAGTGATTCAAAGGCACGCTAAGGCATTGAGCTGTCTCTCCATGTGTGCTTAACGATGATGCTCTTGCATCATACTCCACTGCTGGGAAAATCATGAATTCCTGCTCATGGCTCCCTCTGCTTTGTTTTTGAGATTTTCCAGGGACCCATACCTTCTCTTGGAGTTGTTCATCTGGTCCTTTTCCTTGCTTCTTTTTCTGCCTTATTTCTCCTCCAGGTTCTCTTCTGTCCCATACCTCTCTGATGACTTCTTCTTGTGTTGCTTCCAGCATCAATCTCTTTATCTTCTCTATTTCTTTGTCTAGTTGGTCCACTAGCTAGATTTCCTCCCACAGTATGTTCTGTTGCATCTTCTCTCCATCAATTTCCAACTTAACTTGTTCGATAATATTCCTTTGCATATTTACCCTTCTCTCCAGGGCCTCCATCTCTTCACACAGATCAACAAGATCCATGCTATTTGTTGCTTCCTCCTCTGTTGTAGGTTCACGTTCTACAGTTATCTCTTGCTCAACTTCCTAGATGAAAATTTTTAACCATTCATCTGAATTCTCATCTCCTTCTACTGTAGATCCCAATTCTACAGTTTCCTTATGTTCATCTTCCTGGCTGAAATTTTTGAGCAATTCCACTGAATGCTCTTCTTTCTCCATCTCTTGGGCACATTGAAATTTTTTCTCTTTATCTTCCTTACCAATTTGATCAACTGACCCTTCATGTTATCTTCATCTCCCATGGAACTAGATGGCCATTATGTTGCAGACTCTAGTTCTGTAGTCTCACCACTGAGTTGTTGCTCATCTTCCTCTAACATATTGACTTATGTCATCTCCTCTTATGTTGGTTCAAATCCAACTTCCTCCAGTTTCTCCCTAGGATGGTATGCTCCTCCACCTGTTTCCAACTTGACTTTTTGGATGTGCATGAATTTCACTATTACCCTTCTCTCTAGGAACTCCAATTCTTCATACAGCTCAACAAAATCCATGTTGTTTTCTTCTCCTTCTGCTACAAGATTCAATGCTGCAGTCATCTCCTGTTCAACTTTTTGGCTAAAATTTTTGAGTAATTCGGCTGAATTCTCTTCTCCTGCAATCTGCATGACTGTCTCATGGAATTCATCTTCTAGTTCTGGATTCTCCAACCAATCCTCCAACATCTTCATCCCTTGCTTCCATTGAGAGAGCAATTCATCTAAATTCTCCTCGTTTTTTTTTTTTATTCTGGGAAAACATCATTGTCTTCTCCTTCTTCTCCTTTTTGGTAGTCCTTTCCAATTGTCTTTCCTCTGTTGCACCTACATCACAGACACAATTAGCTTTAAAATCATTTGGCCCCACGACCTCTTTCTTGGATTCTTGTTTCACCACCTCCTCATATGAAACACTTGTACTAGCCTATGTTGGACTATTTCGCAGGAATATTTGAATTCCTCCAATGATCATAATGAATTTCTGATCCTCCTCCACCATCTATCCTTGATGATATGAACTCTCAACTGAGTTCATGAGACTTTCATATAGCCTCCTATATTATCCCTTTCCCACTTGGAAATATGGGATTTCTCTTCTTCCCTCTTGGTAGTCTATGAGATCCTCATTTGATCTCCCTCCCTCATCATTGAGGGTTTTCCCAACTTCTGGATCACAAATGTGGACCCCTTTTTCTATGTCTATGAGACCTTCAACATGACTTAGCCACTTTCTCAACAGTTGTCGTTGTCCTCTGGCCAACAATATCTGAACTAACCATTTTACTTTCTTCTTCAAAGGCCATTCATATGTCTAGTGTACCTTTGATTCCTGCTGCATCTTCAATGCTAGCTTCTCCATTTCTGATCTTATCTCATTGAGCTCCTTGTCAATTTTTGTTTTAATTTTCTGATGGAGGTCCTTTCCTTGACCATGCCCATGGCCTTCAATATCCATTTTCACCTTTTACCTGCCCTCCTAGAAATTCTGTTGTTCACTCTACAATTGAGAGCATCTCCAGCTTCTCCCACAACTCACATGGTTGTTCAATTTGTTGATGCACACTTGCAACAATCCTTCGCACAAAGCATCGGTACTCTGTCTCCTTCTTCACCCGCTGTCCATAGGAGAAATTGACCCTCTGATAGTACTTGATGTAGTCAGACTATCTCCTTCATCTCCTTCGCCTGAAATATACAGACGAAAGCAAGTTCTGATACCACTTGATGGTATCAGAGTGGCTTCTTTCACCGTCTCATCTTTGCCTGTCGTCTGCAAGAAAAATCGGGCTTTGATACCACTTGATGTAGACCCCCCTTCCCCCCTTGGGGCTACGCAAACTCCTGGTCTAGGATCATTCAAATCAAGGAGTCATATCAACTCATCAGGCCTTTGCTAGACCCAAATTATTTACACAAGTCCCCTTTCCTTCAAAGTGTAGGTTCTTTCAAACCCGAGGTCTCTTTCCTAGCCTCTTTGAAGAATTTAAATATTAGACACTAGCTCCCCTCGCTCGGTCATTTCCTTCACATGTGACCTCAGGCTATGACCTCACAGAAGCCCGTGATTGTGGGGTGGCCAAGAGTGGTTTGATACCACATTGATTTTATCCCCTCAATTCACTACCAATTTCCACGTATCCCTTTGGCAATACCATGGTTTTGATTACGGGCCGCTCTAGGATTTTTAAAGTCCGAGCACTTTTTGTCCCTGCAATTAAGTGTGACCGTCGATATTGTGATCTAGGGCGATGCCCCTCGACGGATGGCTGAGATCTTCCTCCCTTGCTTCCTTCTCTTTCTCCCGAGATGATTTCACCCAGAGTCCACAATCTATCAATGTGTGTCTCCCTCAGATCGATGGCTACTATTAACTTTGGCTCTTTGAGTTTCGGGAGTTTCAAAATCTTGTGCCTGCTTATTCCCGAAATGTCTATATTCCGAAGTGGAAGATATACTGACACCTATCCTCAGCAAACAGACAACTCATATGAACTTCGGCTCTTCGGCCTTTGGGAGTTCCTGTTCAACACACTCATTTTTCTCTCAGAGTGACTTTTCTCCGAAATGACAGATCTTCTGCCATGCATCCTCCTCAAATCAACGGATCTGGTCCACTTCAGAACTTTGGCCTGGGGAAGTCTCAACTTCACTCTCGCTTTCTCTCGGATCACTTTCACCCAAAATAAATGATTTTTCGATGCGTTTATTTCTAGATATGAAGGTCATGATCCACTTCGACTCTTCGGGCTTCGGGAGTTCCAGACTCTTGCACACTCGTTCCTCCCAGAGTGCTTTCACCCAAAGTTGACGGATTTCCACCACGCGTCCCTCTCAATCTGATGGTATAGATATTCTCCACTCCGGTCGACTTCCTTTCAGAGTGCTAGGCCTCTGAAATTCCTATGATCTCACCACATATCCTTCGCAATGGATGATTGTGATCTACTTCGGCCTTCGAGACTTCAGGAGTTTGTAACACTCCACACTTGAAATCCTCTGAAATGACTTTCCCCGAAGTCTCATATCTATTGAAATGTACCCCCTGGCGACCAATGACCATGATGTACTTCAGCCTTTAGCTCTTCGACGATTTCTCTTTATTCTTGTACAAGAACTCGCGAAGTACTTCCTCTCTATAGTCTCAGATCTTCCACCACTTGTCACCCTGGATGAGGGATGGTCCCGACTAGCTTCGGGATTTTGGGACTTTGACAAGTCTTCTCTCTTGTGCACTCTCAAAGGACTTAAGGCTCATGCACTTTACCTGGATCCGATGGATATCAATCCCTCACACTCAGATCCAATGGTTGGGATATGTTCTCCTCCACGTGCATTTCCCCTTCATCATAGACCCTGATATAATGGTCCAAATCTATTTTTGTAGTCAATATGATGGTTGTTGTCTCTCCTCCTCCTGAGCTTCTTTGTTCTTCCAAACTTGGGAATTTTTTAAGTGTTCAAAGGTTGTGGCCTTTGAAGCTTCTCCTACGAACCCGACTATCTTGGGTCTCGTCTTCGCTTTTCATCCTGAGCTTTGACAATGAAATTTGACCTCGGCTCTGGTGCACACTTTCTCTCCACGTTCAAAATTGCACTACTCCTCCTCAACTTGTGAACTTGAAATAAATTCACTTCTCCGCGCACTCCTTGTGCTATCTCTCTTGAGATTTTGCCTACTTAAGTTCTAAGATTTCAGTCCCTTTATTCCTTAAAGGGATTATTGTGCCTTCTCGACAACTTTCTCTCAGTGCACACTTGCAGAGCTTTACAAAGTGTTCAACAACTCGGTGCCTATCTTCCTTTGATACTCTTATCTTTGAACTCGACATAGAGTTCTTCTATGCATGCTTTCACCTTCTCGATGCTCACCTGGCAGAGCTCTGCAAATTTCTCAGTGATTCTGTCTCTCTATGCTTCCTCTACACAATTTCTTAGATTCAACAACCTATACGCTTCCCCTGAGTTTTTATCACTCTGGTGCGCTCTCCTGGCATGTTATTTTATGACTCCACAGAGTTCACATGTGCACTCCTTGCGCTGACTACAAAATCTCCAATGTTTTGTTGTGCACTCCTTGTATAGCCTAAGAACCCAAAACAATATTTCAAACTCAACAAAGATAGAGAAATCTATCTTCCTACTTCACATGAAATCTATCATACATCTACAAAATACATAAACACACACAGATAACATTCATCAGATACACATAAACACACAAAAAGTTCATATGCAGGAAAAAATTCTTTCTTTCTATTAATATGAATGTCTGATTACAATATGTGCAGGTTGGACTGTAACAGAGTCTCAAATCTCTCAAGCTCCCTCAAAGAACTATTCTATCTCCTATTTCCTCCTCTAATGATTTCTAACTAACTTGCAGCTACCTCCTATTCAGTAACAATACTCCTCCAACAACCTCATTTGGGCATACAATGCATTTACATATACAATAAGGTTCCTAGGGTTCCCTCCGACTACCTATCTTCTCGAAAGAATCTAACTACCCCTTAAGCATCATTACATTAAAGTCTAGGAGTGAAAATCCTATATCACTCATGATCATTCAATCCCAAGCGTTTTGATATTCTTCATTTTTCAATCAGTTCAAGAAAGATTTGTAGGAAACGTCAGTGTTTCATATTCTGAAATGATTCAAAGGCGCGATAGGCGTTGATATGTATCTCCATGTGTGATTAATGATGATGCTCCTGCATCATAATCCACTGCTGGGAAAATAATGAGCTCCTTCTCATGGCTCCCTTTGCTCTGTTGTTGAGATCCTCTAGGGTCCCATACCTTCTCTTGGAGTTGTCAATCTGCTCCTTTTCCTTGCTGCTTCTTCTGCCCTGTTTCTCCTGCAGGTTATCTTCTATCCCATACTTCTCCGATGGCTGCTTCTAGCATCAATATCTTTATCTCCTCTATTTCTTTGTCCATCTGGTCCATTGGTTGGATTTCCTCCTGTAGTATGCTCTGTTGCATCTACTCTCCATTAATTTCCAACTTAAATTTTTGGATAAGATGCCTTTTCATATTTACCCTTCTCTCCAGGGCCTCCATCTCTTCACACAGATCAACAAGATCCATGCTATCTGTTGCTTCCTCCTCTGTTGTAGGTTCAAATTCTACAGTTATCTCTTTCTCATCTTCTTGGCTAACAATTTCGATCCATTCATCTTAATGCTCATCTCCTTATGTTGTATATCCCAATTCTATAGTTTCCTTATGTTCATCTCCCTGGATGAATTTTTTGAGAAATTCCACTGAATTCACTTCTTTCTCCATCTCCTGGGCACATTGAAATGTGTGCTCTTTCTCATCCTTACCAATCTGATCAATCTAATCCTTCATGCTATCTTCATCTCCTGTGGCACTAGCTATACATTTTGATGCAGACTCCAGTTCTGCAATCTCACCACTAAGTTGTTTCTCAGCTTCCTCCTCTGACAGATTGAATTTTGTCATCTCCTCTTGTGTTGGTTCAACTCCAACTTCCTCCAATTTCTCCCCAGGGTGGTATGCTTCTCCACCTGTTTCCATCTTGACCTATTGAATGTGCATGATTTTCACTATCACCCTTCTCTTTAGGGCCTCCAATTCTTCATATAGCTCAGCAAAATCCATGTTGTCTGTTTCTCCTTCTGTTGCAGGCTTCACTGCTGCAGTCATCTCCTGTTCAGCTTCTTGACTGAAAATTTTGAGCAATTTTGTTGAATTCTCTTCTCCTGCAATATGCATGACTGTCTCCTAGCAGTCATCTTCTAGTTCAAGATTGTCCAACCAATCCTCCAACATCTTCTGCCTTTGCTTCCATTGAGTGAGAAATTCATCTGAATTCTCCTCTTTTTCTGTTGGGGCAAACATCAGTGTCTTCTCCTTCTCCTCCTCTTTAATAGTCCTTGCAAGCTATCTATCCTCTGTTGCACCTGCATCACAGTCACAGTTATATTTAAAATCATTTGGCCCCATGGCCTCTTTCTTGGATTCTTGTTGCACCACCTGCTCATGTGTAACACTTGTACTAGCCTCTGTTGGACTATTTGGAAGGAATATTTGAATTCCCCCAATGATCAGAATACAATTTTTATCCTCCTCCACCAGTTGTCCTTGTTGATAGGAACTCTCAGCTAAGTTCATGAGACTTTCAAATAGTCTCCTCTCTTCTCCCCTTCCCACCTGGCTATCTGAGATTTCTCTTCTGCTCTCCTGGTAGTCTATGAGATCCTCAATTGATCTCCCTCCCTCATCATTGAGGTTTTCCCAACTTATGGCTCACAAATGCGAACCACTTCCTCTGTGTCTTTGAGGCCTTCAACATTCCTCAGACACTTTCTCAATGGTTGTTGTTGTCCTCTGGCCAACAATATCTGTTGGTAGTCCTTTCCTTGACCACACCCATGGCCTTCAGTAGCCATTTTCACCTTCTACTTGCGCTCCTAGAAAGTCTATTGTTCACTCTGCAACTGAGAGCATCTCTAGCTTCTCCCACAGCTCACCTGGTTGTTCAATTTGTTGTTTCACACTTGCAACAATCCTTCACATAGAGCATCAGTACCTTGTCTCCATCTTCACCCACTTTCCACAAGATAAAATAACTCTCTGATACTACTTGATGTAGTCAGACTATCTCCTTCATATCCTTGGCCTGAAATCTACAGATGAAAGCAAGCTCAGATACCACTTGATGGTATCAAAGTATCTCCTTTCACCATCTCACCTTTGTTTGTCATCTGCAAGAAAAATCAGGCTCTGATACCACTTGATGCAGACCCCCCTTCTCCCCTCGGGGCTGTGCAACCTCCCGGTCTAGGATTGTTCAAATCAAGGAGTCGGATTGACTCTTCGGGCCTTTTCTAGACCCCAATTATTTACATAGGTCCCTTTTCCTTCAAAGTGCAGGTTCTGTCAAACCTGCGGGCTCTTTCATGGCCTCTTTGAAGAATTTAAATATCAAACATTAGATCTCCTCGCTGGGTCCTTTACTTCACATGTGACCTTGGGCTATAACCTCACATAAGCACGTGATTATGGGGTGGCCAAGAGTGGTTTGAGACCACACCACTTTTCTCCCTGCAATTCACTACCAATTTCCATATATCCCTTTGGAAATACCGTGGTTTCGATTGGAGCCAGCTCTAGGATTTTTAAATTTCGAGCACTTTATGTCCCCACAATTAAACACGACCGTCAATCTTTTGATCTCGGGTGGTGCCTCTTAATCGATGGATGATATCTATCTCTCTTCCTTCCTTCAATTTCTCCTGAGATTCATTCACCCAGAGTCCATGATCTATCGACATGTGTCTCCATCAGATCGAGGGCTACGATTAACTTTGGCTCTTCGGGTTTCAGGAGTTTCAAACTCCTGTGCCTGCTTCTTCTAGAAATGGATATCTTCTGAAGTGGAATATTTGCTGACAGATTTCATCAACAAACAAACAGCTTATATCAACTTCGACTCTCCGGCCTTCGTGAGTTCCTGTTCAACACACTCGTTTTTTTCCCACAATGACTTTTCTCCGAAATGACAGATCTTCTGCCATGCTTCCTACTCAAATCAATGGCTTTGATCCACTTCAGGATTTCATCCTTCAGAAGTCTCAACTTGATGCTCACTTTCTCTCGGAGCACTTTCACCCGAAATACATGATCTATCGACGTGTTTATTTCTGGATCTGACGGTCATGATCCACTTCGGCTCCTCGGTCTTCGAGAGTTTCAGAATCCTACACACTCATTCCTCCCAGAGTGATTTCACCTGAAGTTGACAGATTTATGCCATGCATCCCTCTGGATATGATGGTCTAGATCTTATCTTCTCCCGTCGACTTCCTTTCAGAGTGCTAGGCCTCCGAACTTCCTGATATCTCACAATGTGTCCTTCGCAATGGATGATTGTGATCTACTTCGGCCTTCGGGACTTCGGGATTTTGTCACACTCCACACTTGAAATCCTCCGAAGTGACTTTCCCCAAAGTCTCAGATCTGTTGACATGTACCCCCCTGGTGACCAACGACCGAGATCTACTTTAGCCTTAGGCCCTTTGGCGATTTCACTTTCTTCTTGTCTGAGAACTCCTGAATTACTTTCACTCTGGAGTCTCAGATATTCCACCACCTATCACCCTGGATGATGGATGGTCCCAACTGGCTTAGGGATTTCAGGACTTTGGCAAGTCTGTCCTCTTGTGCACTCTCAAAGGACTTAATGCTCATGCACTTTACCTAGATCCAACGTATTTTGATCCCTTGTGCTCATATCCAATGGCTGGTATCTATTCTTCTCCTCGCACATTCCTCCTTTATCCTAGACCCTGATCTGATGGTCCAAATCTCTTCCTCCAGCCAATTTGATGGTTGTTGTCACTCCTCCTCCTGATCTTCTTTGTTCTTCCAAACTTGGGAAATTTTGTAAGTGTTCAAAGGTTGTGGCCTTTGAACCTTGTCCTGCGAACCCGACTATCTTGGGTCTCGTCTTCCCTTTTCCTCCTGAGCTTTGACAATGAAATTTGACCTCGTCTCTGGCACACACTTGTTCTCTACGTGAAAACTTGCACTACTCCTCCTCATATTGTGAACTTGAAATAAATTCATTTATGCACGCACTCCTTGTGATATCTCTCTTGAGCATTTGCCTACTCAAGTTCTAATATTTCAGTCCCTTTATTCCTTAAAGGTATTCTTGTGCCTTCTTGAATTTTTTTTCTCAATGCAAACTTGTAGATCTTTACAGAGTGTTCAACAACTCCTTGAGTATATTCCTCTGATACTCTTCTTTTTGAACTCGACAAAGAGTTCTTTTGTGCATGCTTACACCTGCTCGATGCCCACCTAGTAGAGCTCTATAGAGTTCTCAGTGACTCTGCCTCTTTGTGCTTCCTCTGCACAGTTTCTCATCTAAGGTATTCAACAACCTAGAGGCTTCCCCTCAGTTGTTATCACTTTGGTGTGCCCTCCTGGCACGTTCTTTTCTGAATCCACAGAGTTCATATGTGCACTCCTTGCGCTGGCTATAGAACCTCCAATGTTCTGTTGTGCACTCCTTGCACAGCCTAAGAACCTAGAACAATATTTCAAACTCAAAAAAGATAGAGAAATCTATCTTCCTACTACAGATGAAATCTATCATACATCTAGAGAATACATAAACAGACACAGATAACATTCATCAGATACACATAAACACACAAAAAGTTCATATGCAGGAAAAACTGATTTCTTTCTATTAAGATGAATGTCTGATTACAATATGTGCAGGTTGGACTGTAATAGAGTCTCAACTCTCTCAAGATCCCTCAAAGAACTATTCTATCTCCTATTTCCTCCTCTGAGGATTTCTAGCTAACTTGCAGCTACCTCCTATTTAGTAACAATACTCCTCCAACAACCTCATTTGGGCATACAATGTATCTACATATACAAGAAGGTTCCTAGGGTTCCCTCTGACTACCTATGTTCTTGAAATAATCTAACTACCCCTTAAGCACCGTTACATTAAATTCTAGGAGTGAAACTCCCATATCACTCGTGATCATTCAATCCCAAGCATTTTGATCTTCTTCATTTTTCAATCAGTTCAAGAAATATTTGCAGGAAATGCCAGTGTTTCATATTCTGAAATGATTCAAAGGCGTGCTAAGGAGCTGAGCTATCTCTCCACATGTGCTTAATGACGATGCTCCTGTATCACCAATCCTACAACCACCCATATTTAGCAGGATTATTGCTAAAATTAGTAACAATTTTCCCACTAAATCGGACAGGAGGTTGGCCGACCTAGCCTATATATAATGGGCATGCAACCCAATGTTGTGGACAAACATTCCAATGTGGGAAAAAATCCCGAGACACATTTCTATGCAGGTTTTTTCCTCGTAAAGCACGTTGAGGGTAAATAGCATATGAGTATACACAGTAAGGCATGTCGAGGGGTACCTTGACGGGATTTCAAGAATTTTATATCAAATTTGCACGATTTTTCACGAGGAATTCAATGGTGCACTCCATTTCTGCATTTGAGTAGTAGATTTTTGGAACATCTTTAAAATTGTTTTTTTGTAAGCCTATATTGTAATGTAATTTGGAATTTCGAGATGATGAAGAACAATCATGTTATTTAAAGGGACTTTAAAGATGTAGTGATGTATGCCATTTACATATGTATTTGAGTTCTTTTATTTTATACCATGTCATCTCATTTACATTTCAATTTATTCATCACTATTAATGACTTTATGGATAAGTAAGACATCCACATGATATTTTGCAAATATTCAAGCGATCTTCTTTTATATTCTCGAATTTGGTTTGATGTTTGGTATCTGCATATGAACTACTTGGCATATAAGGATTAATTGGGTTGAATTAGTATCATATTTTGTTTGATATTTAAGCATCAAATTGGTATATGAACTCGTGTGGCATTTTACGATCATGTGGTATCAGAGATGGTTTTGACATTTATTTGCAAGTGAATGATTATGATGGTCTAGATCTAAGCTTGGTGAATGATCGTTTGAAGATTACATTCCTGAGATTGGTTCGAGGTATGCATTTTGAAAGAATAAATGGCTTCAATAAAAGATAGGGATTCTTCTGATCTAAATCCTTTTCGTATTGAAGAGGCATTGTTTTCTGCGTTCATGGTAATGAAGGCTATGATGGAAGAAATGTACACGGATCGAAAGAAGGCCAAGAGAACTTGTGGTAAAATAAAAGGAAGTTCACATAACTTCAAGAAGCATTCAAAGAAGCCACATAGCTTCAAGAAGACAACTACAATGAAGAAGAAAGAAGAAGAGAAGCTTACATGTTCTTATTGCGAGAAGAAAGGACATGAGGAGTCAAAGCGTTGGAAGTTGCATCCTGAATTGAAACCGAAGTGGGCCCCTCCTAGAAAGGGTAATAAGAAGACCAAGACCATAGTACAAGAATTTGGATCAAATTCCGAGGATGAAATCAAGGTTACAACTATGGGAATCAAAGGTAAATATTTTGTTGCAAGTTTCAATTCACGTTCTTCTTCTGCAAATTCTAAAGTGATCCCTGATGGAAGGAAAATAAAATAATTGTTTCATTTACGATTTATCTCAAAGAACACTAAGATCGATACAATTGTTGATAGTGAGTCACAAGTGAATCTTATTTTAGAACAAGTTGTTCAAAAGTTGGGATTAGAAACTAGGCCTCATCCGAGACCATATCCTTTGGGTTGGATTTGTGATAATGCTCAAATACAAGTAACTAAGAAATTCAAGTTACGTTTTGCAATCACATCCAATTTCATTGATGAGGTAGAGTTAGACATTGTTCCACTTGACATTTGTGGGATGGTTTTGAGAAGTCCATACTTGTATGACAAGAAGACCATTTTCTACGAGGAATAGAACAAGTATCATCTTTTCAAGGATGGGATTGAGTTCATTGTGAGAGTTCATCGAATGAAGACGAATTTGACAGTGGTCACTATAGGGCACATGCTAGCTAATGCTACTATCCAAGATCCATATTTATAGCCTATGGTTGAAAGTAGAGTAGGTCCTTTGGTTGATGTTGTTCCTGTTAAGAAGGGCATATACGTTGATGGTGCATTATCTTTCACGTATGTATATTCAATTTTGTTGTTCAATTTATTACTAATTAGTGGATTATGGTTGGTTATTGCAACAATGAATGGTGGATTTTATGAATTGAAGGGAATGGTTAACTTGGTCATTAGTGTTATTTCAGTGTTCATTATGGTTGTGATGATTCAGGATGAATGGATGAATGATATCGGACAAGTGAGGTAGAAGCATTCTCACTTAATTTCTGAATAATCCTCTTTTAAGAGGCATATAAAGGTGCATGCTATAAGAATATTTTAAATTATATGTCATGTTCATATAGATGTATACCTTGAACATAAGTAATCAAGTACCGATGATGATAGTACAAGGAGAATTGTTTTTCAAGGCAGGAGCGACAATGGACAGAGTATTCATTCATGGAATTATACAAACACATGAAGCAAAACAGAGAGTCCAAATGGGCAAGGCATAGATCAACATTTGACTTGGTTTCAAGTTGATCGGGATAGACTACCTTCAATAGAAGGAGATGGGAGTGTATGTTGAAATACAGGATACATGTATTGCAAAGATTCAGTGAACATGACTTTTGTGGTTTGGAAATTTATGATCCAGAACTAGAGCTATATATATCATATTAGCTACAGTTCTAGAGGCCAAAGTTAGAGCTATATTCCAGAGAAGCAGACATAAGTGCACTAATATAGTACCTAAGATTGAAGACCCAAGATGAAGACTTACTTTTGAAAGATCAACAAGATGGAAGAGTGAAGAAGCTTCATCACTAAGTTACTAGATATGAACATTTCAGTAAGATGGGAGAGTGAGTTAGACTTATCATCACTAAGTTGTTGAATATATATACTTTTGGAGGTCCAAAAGTTATTCAGTGGGGAGGTGTGATCCAAGAGCATCTCAGGAATGCTCACAGAAGTCGAGGAGGATCTAGAATGCTCATAGAGGTCCTAGGGGATCCATAAAAGCTCAAAATTTTACTATCTCAAAATTCCATGAAAATGACATTATTGTGTATAGCTCGTCATTGGCTTTCCAATGGTGCAAACGACACCTCAAACAGAGCTCATATGAAAAAGTTATGGGAAGTCAAAGTTTAGGTCAAAGTCAAAAATCAAAGGGGTAAAAAGGACGTGTCATGTTCGTACATTGACATGTGGCACAACCATACAAGTGATGTGGCCACACCCCAAGGTGCCACATGGACTAATCAATTAATTGGGAAGATGAGTTGGCAGGTTGAGTTGGCATCCAAGTGGTTCAATCATCATTTGACAAGTGGCACTAGGTAGCCAATGAGAAGTTGCCACATGGCAACTTCCCATTGGCCTATATGGTTTATGTGTTATAAAATTATTATGGAGTCCAGGGAAATCGACCCCATGACCTACGTGACCACCAAATTATTAACATTCCCACCACAACCATTGTACTACACAATATGACTTAACCACTATATGACATGTATTATATTTGTATTTGTATTAAATCCATTTGAGGGTGAAAGGGGTCGAGGGCTAGCCCCCGCCCCCTGGTCCTTGTATATTACCACGTGACTATATCTTAGTCTGTGGGAGTTTTGTATATTATATAATATATTATTAACCAACCAATGGATAAAACAAAAAAAAAAACATATATATGTCATGCACGAGAATTGAACTTGGAACCTCCGCTATAATAGTGGGATGTTTTAACCAATCCTCCAACTAACCATATTTAGCGGGATTCYCGCTAAAATTAGTAACAYGTTTCCCACTAAATCGGACRGGAGGTTGGCCGACCTAGCCTATATATAATGGGCATGCAACCCAATGTTGTGGAAAYACATTCCAATGYGGGCACAAATCCTGAGACACATTTCTATGCAATGTTTTCCTCGTAAAGCATGTCAAGGGTACATAGCATATGAGGCTACACCGTAAGGTGTGCCGAGGGGTACCTTGACGAAATTTYGAGTATTTTATATCAAATTTGCACGATTTTTCACTAGGAATTCAACARTGCACTTCCTTTCTGCATTTGAGTAGTGTATTTTTGGAGCATCTTTAAAATTGTGTTTTTGTAAGCCTATATTGTAATGTAATTTGGAATTTTTGAGATGATGAAGAACTATCATGTTATTTAAAGGGACTTTAAAGATGCAGWGATGTATTCCAWTTACATATGTATTTGAGTTCTTTTATTTTATRTTGTGTCATCTCGCTTACATTTCAATTTATTCATCAATATTAATGAGTTTATGGATAAGTAAGACATCCACATGATAWTTTGCAAATAGTCAAGTGATATTCATTTATATTCYTGGATCTGGTTGAATGTTTAGTATTTGCATATGAACTAATTTTCATCTAAGGATTATTTGGGATGAATTAATACCAGAGTTTGTTTGATATTTAAGGATCAAATTGGTATCAGAACCCGTGTGTTATTTTCATATCGTTATCTATAGGGTATGTAAATAGATAAAGACATTATTATATTTTCTTAGGGATTTGCTAGGAAAATATTTTTATTCTAATGAGAAGGGTGCTATATATCATATATAAATAAGAGAAGCACTTTTCATTTTAATCATTTCTACTTGTGGATAAAAAATATTACTTGTCTACTCTTTCTCTTCTCTAAAATTGCTATGGATGGATAATTAGAGCGACTTCTTGTGGATTTCTTTACAACTATATGGATTCTGATTGCTAGGTTTATAAAGATTGAAATGATTTCTTGAGTAAGTGGTCTCACTTGATCATGTGGATTTTGTTTGTGAATAATTGTAAGTGTAATTGTACTTCTCTAGTGGAGGTGGTGCATTCTCTTCACATTTTCTTGAACTAGTCCTTTTTTTCAAATCTCTTGAAAGGTTACTAGTGGAGTATATTCCCTTTAACCATCTTGAATATTTGTAAGGTACTAGGAGGATCTTCTAGGGTTTGTAGTGGACAACCTTAGATATCACCCTACATCTACTTTCATCCCCTCAAGTGAGTCTTTAATTAACCCCATACGACAAAAAAATATAGTATGCACTAGTCTTCTCCCATTTAGTCAATCCCAATTCTAAATTTCACCTTTTATTTTATGTTTTAGGGTAATTTTAGGGTTTTTATATAGCTTACATAGACTTCTAGCCATAAAAATACATAGACGTCTTGATAATTATGCATATATTTGACATATAAATCATTTATTGTCATAAACTATCTTGTTGATTTTTGTTACATCCATATTAGGGCTATACATATTGCATCTCTTGGCTGCTATGTTCTTACTGAATTTCATATTTTACAAGTGAAGAAAACCCTAAATTTATCTATTGTCTTAGCCCTAGTTTCTACTAGTTTATATCTTGTTTGAAGGGCTAACGTGTATTATTGTCATAACTTGTCTAGCGTTGTAACATTTTCATCTTTTGCACAAGTTTGTAACAGTCATTGATATTTTCTTGATTTGTAGTGTTTGGGGATAGATTTAGATTGAATAATAACTTGGTAAACCCCCTTAATTTGGCCTTAAATAAAATCAAATCCAAATATGGAATTTACCTTGAATAACCACCTAATCCATAGCTTGCTAAGTATACCTAGTTGGTGGTAAAATTGGATAGCTACATATGAGGCCTTAGACTTGATTGTGTCTTAACTTAGGAGTATGTGAAGCTACTAGGGAAGCCTCCATTGTGTTGGATATTTCCTTCACTAAAATGAGGGGATTTGTTTCCCAAGTGACAATGGTAACACTTCTGATGTTCCACTCATTTTGTACCTTGTGATGGATTTGCACTAGGGTGCAAGATTATCTGATAACATGGGTAAATGGTGTATGTTTATACCCTAGATGGTATAATATGGATTGGAACATGAAAGATAGTCCTTGATTGTTTAATTCATAGTTGAGATAGCTTGCTCAATGACCGACTGACCTTAGATGGTTGTTGTCTTAGTGTTCTTACCTTAGGCCTTGGAGTTCTCTTGACATTTTCATGGACACGCTTCATTGGGGCCCCATGAAGGATCCACCTACTTGGAAAGAACCCTACATGGGATGAGGAGTGTTATGTAGCTTGCGGGAGGGCATTAGGCCCTAGTTGGCATGTGGAAATTTGGATTCCTATTCAGAGGATTGGATATGGTCGAAGGAGTCCTTGGGATCTGAAAATATTCTTGCAGTGGAAGCTAACCTAGTGGAGTACATTTTTTAGGAGTACTAATGGAGTTGATAAAGGTTTTTGGTGGAGGTATGTGGACTTGTGTTGCATAGCTACGTCACCTTGGAGTCGTTATTGTGCACAAAATCATTTTGGAGCATGACAGATGTACTTTAGAGTGTAGTGTCTCACTTTTGTTGGCATAAAGTGCTAATTATAGGTTTCTTGTAATATCTAAGGCCCACATTATATTTTTGGCATGCCTTACCTCTCTTATTAATAGAGGAAGAAGATAGTATTTTCATTCGTATATGTTTATTTACTCACTTGCATTCACTCTTATGATGAGATGTGACCTGCATAATAGTGTGCACTAGCCTCACTACTCTTAGTTTTCTTGGAATATCTTGGAGCATCTTGGACATCTAGGGTTAGGGTTTATTCTTTGGGGATTGGAGATTAGGGTTTTGTGATAAAAACCTAGGGTGGAATTGTGAAGAAGAAGAGGAGAGGATGTATTTTTCTTGGAAGTTGTGTTGGGATGATTCTTACATATTAGATCTTGTTGTTTGCTAGGGTTTTGTTGATTTTCCCTAGCTAGAGTTTGGAGAGGTGGGAGGATTTATACTAGAATTGAGAGAAGACTATGGTATGTACATGTACTTTATCTTAAACATATTAATGGATTTTCCAATTGTCCAAAACTTGTGCAATTTATAGATTTTATTTTCATCTAGATATAGTATTTATGCATTGTTATTTACATCCATATATGTCTTGTGGATTTGACATAATTAAAGGACAATTGTTAAATGATTTGACATCTAAGTGAATAATATAATGGGATGATTTTACTATTTTCATATTGGTTGTTGTACTAATGTTTTTTTTTTTAAATAAAAAAGGGAGGGTCCTTCTATAATATATTATCAAAAAACTGTATCAGAGTGTACATAGTCAAGAGTCTTGGTAAACCAAAATGCTGCCGGAAACCGGAAACCAGCATAGGTACATAGCTAAAACAACTGTAAACTAGTGGCACCCATCCTGCCCGGAGGAAACCAGGACAGGTGCCAACAGTCTAAGAAAACCTTAAACATAAGCATAAAACTAAAAAACCATGGAATCATGAAAAACCTAGGTGATTGGTGACCTGTCGCCTGCATTTGGCATCCACGTGGAGCTGGTCGGGATGGCGAAAGACAGCGCACAGAGGGGACACTTTCGCCGAGCTGGAGTGCCAGAGTAGGCATCGAGGAGCATGTCCAGTCGCTGGCCCATGATGAGGGCACGATGCTCCAGGTCAGACATGTGGCCTCGGAGCTCGAACACCAAGGACAGGTGCTCCTCATGGAGGAGAAAGCCATGCAGGTCACCACCTTTGTAGTCGGGCTTCACGTCATCCTGCCACCCTTCCTTTCCCGTCGCACGTACAACATCAAACACATCTTCCAGGTCCGGACAAGGGACCTCTTCCATGATGCAACCAGGAGGGTCGGTATCCAAGTCCAGATTGAGCTTGCACTCCCCTCTGCCAGACTGCCCTGTATCGCAAGGCGCCACTACTGGCGTCAGTTCCGCCGAAGTCGGGTCCTCCTCTACAATGCAAGCCAGGTACAATTGCTCAGTGCTGCCCTCCAACATTGCAGTATCCATGCTGCTACGACCAATTTCCTTTTCGGCAATGGTGGAGAGCAGGGCCTTGTCTTCGGCGCGGACCTTCTTCCTCAACATAGAGGTAGCCATGACCAGAGCACGCTCGAGTTGCTCTCTGCGCTGTCGCTGCTCCTTGCGAGCATACCAAGCAGAACCACGGCGAGGCGTTCCTCATTTCCTCGGCATGTTGCAGAGCGCTCTCCAGGAAATATACACAGGTTGGGATGAGGGCGGAGGCCAATTGAGAACACATGCACCAGCATCAATTCTCCACGGAAGGAAGGTATACCAGGGCGCAAGGGGCACGGAGTTATACCAACACCTCCAAACGCAGAGCAGAGCCGAGCCCAGAGCAAGAAAAAACCAATAATCAGACTGCAAATACCCATGACCGCCCTTAACATTGCGCTTGCCAAGCGCGTTAATGCTCGCTCGCGGGAGAAGTCCTCCCATCGCAGAGCTGTTATGGCTGTCCTTCATCCTTAATGCGGGTGTTAAGTGGACTGCCTCCAGCAATTAAACCTCGGCTTAATGCTAAGCCATTTGGCACGTCTACGCCACCTGTCACCCTATACGGGGCCTGAAAGTCTCTGCTGGCAAGGTCTCTGCATTGGTGAGAGAGTTCAGTCTCTGCAGATATATTGGCTTGCCAGTAGATGAGATCAGCCTTGGCATCAATTCCTTTGTTTGCTAGGTGATCCGCAACCTTGTTAGCTTCACGCCTCACATGGGAGGGGATGAGGATAAGATTGGGGTTGATGAGATCCTTGAAATCTTCCAGGAGACCCAAAAGTCTCCAACTGGGCGAAGTCCTCCAGGGGGGCTGTCCGTTTAGGATTCGGGTTGCAAGTTGAATAATTACTTGTGAGTCTCCTTCAAAAATTAGCCGTGAGTGCTGATTTTGCACTGCCATTTGGAGGCCTTTTACCAGGCTGGAGAGTTCCGCAACATTGTTCGTGGTTTCACCCAGAAAACCTGCAATCAGATGGGTAATCATTCCCTGGTGGTTCCTGAGGATGGCCTCGAGACCGGCCGGCCCAGGGTTACCCCTAGAGGCCCCATCGAAGTTAAGCTTGAGGAATCCAGGGGGCGGTGGCGACCAAGCCTTTGGGCTGATGGCTTGCCTGTGTTTGGTTTTCCCCTAAGTTTGCATATTTAGAGGCAAGTTCCATCCTTCGAGTATACTTTTCTCCTCGGGCTTGCACTGCGTATCTTCTTGTAGCCAGGAGGAACTAAGAACGGTTTCCCGAATAAACCTGATCACTCTGTCCCATGTGGCGGAGGGGGGAGACGGAGTAGAGTTGAAGATTATTTTATTTCTTTCTTTCCAGATTTCCCAGAGGATGAATCCCGGGAGCAACTGCCATATGCGTTGGAGAATCGGATTTTGGAAGGAGACAACATCCCAATTAACAAGGGTCTCCCGAATGCTGCTGCGGTTTCTTTGGGAGCGTCGTATGGCTTGTGCTCCCCAGTCCCAAATCTGCTGACTGTAGTAACAAGTGTTGAGGAGGTGTTCCATGGTTTCCACACTTTGCATATAGAGGGTGCATCTAGAGGGTCCTGTGAAGCCTCTTTTCAGGAGGTTGTCCCATGTGAGGATGCGGTTTTGGGCCGTTAGCCAAAGAAAGAACGAAATTTTGGGCCAGATAAAAGGCCTCCAAACCTTGCTCCAGATTGAATCAAGGCCTTGGCCTGGGAGATTTCCTTGCAGGTGATATGCTTCCTTGACCGAGAAAGTACCTGATGTGGTGTGACCCCAGTGGAGGATGTCCGCCCCTTCTCTGGTTGGGATTTTCCTGGCATGCAGGCACTCCTGCCATGGTTTGAGATCAAGATTCTCCCTGATTTGCAGGTCTGTTGCATTGGTTTTCCATTGTCTCCAGGGCTGTCTTTCTTGAGTTGGGAGCCATAAATCCTTTACATTATTGAAATTGCTTTGCCGTAGAATGAGCTTGAAAGGATGGAGGCTTTCCATATCATCGAGGGGGGGTAGCTGTTGCCATGAGTCCTTCCAAAATAGTGCGCTTTCACCATTTCTGACCTCCCAAAAGGCATGCTGCTGAACTAGGGGGCGGTTCCACCATGCTGTGTTCCAAATGTTAGATCCTGGCATCTGTTCATTGAATCTGATTAGCTGATTATGTTGCGTGTTAGGGGCGTACTTTTGTTTCCAAAGCCGCGCCCAGATCTCTTGCGGATGTTGCAGCCATCTCCACCACATTTTGGCCCCCATGATTTTGTTCATTTTCCCCGGGTCCCGGATGCCCAGCCCTCTGCACTTCTTGGGTTTGCATAGCTTCTCCCATCCCACTAGAGCCCATTTCTTATTGCTGTGATGTCCCTTCCACAAGAAATTGCGTTGGAGACTCCTTATGGCTTTGATGACTGAAACATGTGCGGCCAGGGCAGTAAAGAGATACGTGGGTAGAGCTTGTAGGACTGATTTGAGCAGAACCAATCTGGCAACAATATTTAAAGGTCTAAAAGTCTAGTTGCTCAATCGGTTAGCTATGGACAGGAGCAGACTGTCCCAAGAGATGGACCTCGCCGACTCTTCGGAAAGAGGGATGCCTAGATAAGTGGAGGGAAGGGAGCTTCTGGCTATGCCAAGAAGGTTAGAGAGGTGGACTTGAACCGGTACAGGCGTATTGAAAAAGAAGAGCTTTGACTTGTCCAGATTGAGAAGCATACCTTAGGCGTCCGAGAAGTCAGAGAGGATTGAGTTGAGCTTGGTTACATATCTGACCGTGGGAGTGATCATAAGGAGAGTGTCATCGACAAACTGACTATGCGATGGCACCGGATGGAGATTATGGAGTGGAAGCCCAGAGAGAGAACCATCGGAGACTGCGGCTTTGAGGTAGCGACCGAGGCCTTCTGCCATGATAACAAAGAGGAAGGGGGAGAGGGGATCGCCCTGTCTGATGCCTCTAGAGGAGTGAAAAGATCGTGAGGGAGTACCGTTAACAAGAATGGAGAAGAAGGGAGTTGAGGTAAGCGCAAGGATCCAGTCGATCCAGCTGTTAGAGAAACCGAAGGATTCCAAGACCGAACGCATGTATTGCCAGCTTAATCTGTCAAAGGCTTTTGATAGATCCAGCTTGATAAGCATACCTGGTGTGTTGCTCGTTTTTAAGGAGTGAACAACCTCATTGGCCAGAATGACGCTATCCATAATTTTCCTTCCCTCTACATAGCCAGACTGCTCATTTGAGATGATGAACGGTAGGATTGGCTTGAGTCGGTTTGCAATGACTTTTGTGATTATTTTAAAAATGACATTGCAAAGAGAGATAGGTCTGAACTGATTCGGGTGCGTGATCCTTTCCTCCTTTGGGATGAGAGTGATGAAGGTTGCATTTAGAGCAGTGAGAACCTGCCCAGATGACCGTGATTCTTCTACAAACTGCCAGACATCTTCCTTGATCATATCCCAGCAGTGATGGAAGAAGTCCGTTGTGAATCCGTCCGGCCCTGGTGCTTTACCTGGGGGCATGTTTTTTACTGCGGAGTCCACCTCAGTCTGAGTGATGGGCCTCAGCAATGCCCTGTTCTGATCGGAGTTAATTAGCCTGGGGATGTGGCGGGTGACTTTTTGAATTGCCTCCTCCCTGTTTGTGTTAGTCTCTGTGAGGAGATCTTGATAGAAGGAGTTGAGAGCTTCTGCTATTTGATCATGGTCCCTTATTGGGGTTCCTTGGTCGTCCTCCAGTTGCGAAATGCGATTGATATGCCTTCGGTGCGTCATAGCTTTGTGGAAGAATTTTGTATTACGCTCCCCTTCTTTGAGCCATTGAACCCTGGATTTTTGCCTCCATAAGATCTCCTCTTGCTCCCTGCAGATTTTTAGGGCCTCCATGAGTTTTTCCTCTTCCCGTTCCAGAATTTGAGTTCTGCTCCCTGTGATAAAGGTGCGCTGAAGGTCCTCTAGTTGAGTCTCTGTTTCCCTTTTCCTAAGGAAGATATCGCCAAAGGTGGTTTTGTTCCATCTTTTCAAAAGTATCTTGAAGTTCTTGAGGCGTTGTTGGAACTTGTACATGTGAGTACCATGATCTATTTCAGCTTGGTCCCACCAAGCTTGTGCTAGCTGTTGAAAATTTGGGTGGGTGAGCCAAAATTTTTCGAATCTAAAGGGCTTGGGCCTTGGGGGGAGCCCTGGATTCAAAAAAAATTCTATGGGCCAGTGGTCCGACCCTGCCTTTGGCATGATATTTGCTTCCATTGCTTGGTCACTTTCAAGGAGAGCATCGGTCACTAGAAAGCGATCCAGCCGGCAGGCCACATGCTGGTTCCCTGTTCTTCGGTTGGACCAAGTAAATACTCCATTCCGAGTTTCCATATCTACCAAGTTTAGTTGCTCTATTAGGGTTTTAAACCTCCCACTATCTTGATCCAGCCGCTTTAGTCCTCCACTTTTTTCCTCCAACGTTAAAATTATGTTGAAGTCGCCTCCTATTATCCAGTGCGGCGTGCATATGAGGGTTTGGACATGCCGCAGGGATTGTAAGAAGTTTTCCTTATCTTGGTTGGATTGTGGACCATAAACATTTGTGATAGCCCCTTCCTTGGTAGAGGCTAAAGATTTAAAGTAGGCAGTTAGGGTGTACTTAGTCGAGAAGGGATGGAGCAAGGTGACTGTTTGCGGATTCCATAGAATTGCCATTCCTCCTGCCGCACCCACTGAGTCCAGATAGAGGAATTCCCCTTCCCTCCAGCTGCTCCGGAGGATGCTTTCCGCCTCCTGTCCTGCACATTTGGTTTCCTGTAAAAGTAAAATATCTGGATGTTCTGTCTTAATACAATCTCGGAGGATCCGTTATTTGGATCGTCCATTCATGCCTCTTATGTTCCAGGATATTGTCTTCATCATGTAGAAGATGGGGGGGGGTGGAGGTAGCCCTCTGAGAGCCGTTGTATCTGGCCGGAGTTGATCATCAGGTGCCCTACTTCCTTAATAAGTTGTTGTGATGGTTTACGCCCTCGCCTCTTGTTTTCCTTGGAGGATTTTTTACTTTCGAGGCTTGGATCGGCCATGATGCCCAGTCTGGCCGTGGATCCCGCTGTGGAGTCGGTGAATACTTTGTGTACCTTTCGTAGCTGTTCTACAGGTATATGTTGCAGATCTTTCTGATTAAGGGCTTCCTCTAGTTTTTCTAGGTCTATTTCTTCCAGTTCTGTTTCGTCCATCAACATGTTGGTGTCTTCGTCCCTGCTAGACTGTGTTATCTGAGTTGATTCCTTTGGACTGACTTTAAGTGGTTCTTCGGGGCTTTTTCCTTTTTCTTGCATGGCTGCTTGAGGAGGGTTCTGAGACCTTTTCTTGCGGTACCTGATTCAGAGCCTCAAAGGAATTCTTGGAAGGGTTCTTTGAGGTTGAGCTCTGGTTCTATTTTTTAGAAGGGTTCTTTCGCCTTTCGACAACATTGGTAAAGCCGTCCTTCTGCTTGGGTTCAGAGGATTTAAGGGCTGAGGCATTCAGGGGGCAATCTCTAAACAAATGTCCGTGCTCATGACATTTTCTACATCGAAAAGGTATATGCTCGTAGTCAAGTGTTTGGTTCCAGTCCTCATCTTGGTACTCTAGTGTGATGGAGCCTGGCAGGGGTTTTGAAATGTCCATGTAGATGCAGATGCGGGCATAAGATGTGTATTTTCTTATCTTGGTCGCCTCTGAGGCTTTTACATATTGTCCCACCGTGTTCCCTATACCCATTAGTATTTCTTCCAGCCAGAATTCCTGGGGTAATGAGTACAATCGGATCCAAACCGAAGCCCATGAGAATTCCTCTAGTTCTGGATTGAATCTATCGGTCCAGAATCTCAGAAATAAACCCGCTGATTTATAGAAGTATGGTCCATTATCGAATATTCGGTCCTTGTCCTCTAGGTTATACAAGATAATTGTGAAAAAACCCTTGGAGCTGAGTTGAACCTCATAGTCTCCCTTGGGTTTCCACCAGT
The DNA here is from genome assembly GCA_009831015.1 of Picea engelmannii. Lineage (NCBI taxonomy): Eukaryota > Viridiplantae > Streptophyta > Pinopsida > Pinales > Pinaceae > Picea > Picea engelmannii. Next base: position 150,248 of record ML790466.1, on the reverse strand, counting down.
CCTTAATCCATCTGGAGAGGTCTCTTTCAGTTGGCTAGAGGCCCAGGAATTTACCTATTAGTGCATGGTCCATCATGAATTGTGTGTGTTCCCCCACCCTAGTCGATGTAATACGGTAAAGTGGCGGTTTTTCCATTTGAGGAATACACTTACCTGGAAACCAGTTCTTGGATGTTTGTGGGTGGGATGTGCTGGACTCGCTTTCCATTTCTTTATTGGAGCTTCGCTCCTGAGCAAAGAGTTGTTCCTTGAGATGCGCCGGCGGTTCAAAGGCCGGCCGCTTGGCCCGAAGTCCGGATCGATCATTGGAGGCTATGTCGCTGTACGAGGGGGGTTTCCCCCCCTCGTCCGTGCTCATTGCTGGAAGTTCCGAAATCACGTGAGGTTCTGAACTGTAGAGCGGAAAGGAAGGAGTCAGGATCAGAGCGCCAGAGCGCGCATCAGGCGGTCACGGGCGTTGTTGCAGTCGAGCGCTAGGGTTTGCATCAGAGCTCCTCCTCAAAATTCGGTTTTTTTTCCTCTTATGCCACTTTTGAATAATAATACAATTACAGATCGTTGTTGTACTAATGTTATTACCATTGTAAAATAGTATTTTAAGATATGGTTATTGATTGATAAGTTTCCCTAAAAGCGTTGAAACTTATCAAGCCTTTGGTTTGGTATTTTTTCTCCTTGAATTACCGAGAAGTGTGGGTTGTTTGGAAGTGAAACATTGTACTATTTTTATTGTTGTTTTGTACCTTGTTTTATAGTAGCCCTAAGTCCAAAAATTCATAGGGATGAGATCTAAGAAACCTTCTAGTTTGAAGGTGAAATTTTTGTTTAGTATTGAATTTTGAATTCCAAGAAATTTCCGCATAGCATGTCAATTGGAAATCAAATTTGTCCTTAGATATTTGGAAATGGAGCTTTGCATCATCCACCTTAATATTTTAATTAACTCAGATTCACATTCACACATACCCAACACAACATGTATGTAGAGAATCCATTGGGGCATCAACTGGCATGTAATTCCCTTACTTTCTTTGGTAGTGAAGCAACACTTTGATGGAATGTGTTGATCAAAGATACGACATTGTAATAAGCATAAATATATAAAAATAAATAATAATTAATAGTGGAAAGATATCATAATGCAAATACACATCTTAACAAAAGGACATGTCTCGTGGTGAAAAGGCACCCCAAGTTAGGTATTTATATGTGGTCCTCATTTGTAATCATTATCTTATTATCATATTCTCTCTCTCATATATGTGTGTGTATTAGGTATTATGTATATGAACCAACTTGGTTAACCATAATTGGTATCAGAACCACTTTGATCATGACCATTGGTTATACTTATTTATACTTTGTCTAGTTTGGCCTCTGGTCAATCCCAGTTTCCAGAGTTTNGTTGTTGTACTAATGTTATTACCATTGTAAAATAGTATTTTAAGATATGGTTATTGATTGATAAGTTTCCCTAAAAGCGTTGAAACTTATCAAGCCTTTGGTTTGGTATTTTTTCTCCTTGAATTACCGAGAAGTGTGGGTTGTTTGGAAGTGAAACATTGTACTATTTTTATTGTTGTTTTGTACCTTGTTTTATAGTAGCCCTAAGTCCAAAAATTCATAGGGATGAGATCTAAGAAACCTTCTAGTTTGAAGGTGAAATTTTTGTTTAGTATTGAATTTTGAATTCCAAGAAATTTCCGCATAGCATGTCAATTGGAAATCAAATTTGTCCTTAGATATTTGGAAATGGAGCTTTGCATCATCCACCTTAATATTTTAATTAACTCAGATTCACATTCACACATACCCAACACAACATGTATGTAGAGAATCCATTGGGGCATCAACTGGCATGTAATTCCCTTACTTTCTTTGGTAGTGAAGCAACACTTTGATGGAATGTGTTGATCAAAGATACGACATTGTAATAAGCATAAATATATAAAAATAAATAATAATTAATAGTGGAAAGATATCATAATGCAAATACACATCTTAACAAAAGGACATGTCTCGTGGTGAAAAGGCACCCCAAGTTAGGTATTTATATGTGGTCCTCATTTGTAATCATTATCTTATTATCATATTCTCTCTCTCATATATGTGTGTGTATTAGGTATTATGTATATGAACCAACTTGGTTAACCATAATTGGTATCAGAACCACTTTGATCATGACCATTGGTTATACTTATTTATACTTTGTCTAGTTTGGCCTCTGGTCAATCCCAGTTTCCAGAGTTTTTATGATCTAAAGTATTTGACCACATTTTGGATTTTGACCACTAAAACATCAAAATATCCATCTAAAAAAGAATTACTCTGCTGCCAAGAAAAAAAATTGAACAAATATCAAGGTAAAAAAAATAAAATCAAAAGAATAAATCTGGAAAGGGTAGGAGGTCCATTAATAATCCCTTGATTCATAATGTAGGGGCAAAGAAAGAGGGAAATAAAAACACAAAGAGGAGGCATCATGGAACAAATCTAACTACAGAAAAAGAAATAGATTAACTTTGCAAATTAACGTGGTCCCTCCAAGAAGTCGTGGACATCAATTATTGGTCTTGTCTGCCACTTCATATTACCGATTGTGGTGTTTTTTTTGTTGCATGGGAAATCACATCGAAGAAAAAAAACAAAGATTACATCTAGAAAGGGTTGTCATATGTTTATAGTTAAAGACGCAGCATGCTTAAAACCTTGGATTTTCATTCGTCGCCACCACAATCCAGTGATAAATATTGGGTTTTGGAGTTGTCTTCTCACAATCGCCACTGTAAAAATATGAAAAGAATTTATGCCATCATCGCCCCATTGTGGAAGGCAGGGGCATGGGCAGAACAATTAAAAAGGTATTAAAAACATACGACGCACCTTATCATTGGTAAATAGTTAAATTGAAAAAAAGCTAACTACGTTGAAATTATAAACGTTTTATCCAAGTTCCAATTTGAAAACTTTTATGAAGTGGTTAAGTCCCAATTCGAGGTATATTTAGGTTGGCATAAGAAGAAACCCATACCTAATATTCATATAACAATTTCATAAGTCAAAGTTTTTAAAGGTGAAAAAAAAGTAAGGATATATATGTGTGTGTTTGATTAATTCGTCTAAAGGGTCATTTATAAAATAAAAGTTATGGGGACCTTTGCATTTACTATTTATAAGGAAGTAATTTGGGTTATTTATTAAGATCAAGAAAAAAAATAAAGTTATTATTTCAGAACAAATTAGCAATCATGGCGCAGGAATAAATATTATGAAGATATAAAAACAATTATATATAATTATGGTGAGATGTGGGAAAAGTAAACTTCCCAAAAATAAAGACAATTGTTTAACATTAAAAGTGGCAAGTGACAAGAAATAAAATGAATCTCAAGAATCGAAGAAAACAAAATCCAACTTGCAAATTGAGGACCAAACAATTCTCCTACAAGACATCACAATCCAATGTACTCAAAAATTACAATTGGAAGATCAAGAGAACTTGCATATAAAAAAAATTAGAAGACAAAATAGACAAACTTCAATAAAACAAGAAGTTCTCACAACAAAAATACAAAGATCTCGAGGATAAGTTTTACAAAGAATTAACATAAAAGGACACAAAAAATTCTTGTTTAAAATACCACAATAAAAAAATACTTGTACAAATCAAGAAGACAAAGGTTACGAAGTAGTATAATAAACAATTAGAACAAGAGAAGTAAGATCTCGAGAAGAAATTAAAGAAGCAACTATCAGAAAAAGATGAAGAGAAATCTCGCTTAAGGAACCTTAATCAAGTGTTGCTAGAACAAATCAGAAAGTTAAAAGATGAGAAACTTGAGAATCCAAAAATTAAAAATAAAGTCGATAAATCAGAAAATGAAGAAATTTCACATCTAAGGAATCATAATCAAAACCTACTTACACAAATTGGAAAACTTAAGAATTTCAAGAAGTCATTGGAAGATAAATTATAACGACTTGTCAAGAATAAAACATCAAAGTCTTCATATGTAAAAATCGAAGTTGAATAAAAAGGAACAAATACATACTCAATCAACATCTCAAATGAAAAAGATACCAATCCAGTGGAAGTAAATACATTTTTGTATGTTGAATTAAAAATGATGGAAATTTTGAATGTACTTACTAACAAAAATTCAATGATTAACAAAACAACACCAGTGCATGAAGAAGAGATAATACCAAAAGTAAACCAAGAAAACACTACAATCATAATAAGGGAAAGTAATGTTATAAAACCACCTTATCGACATCCTAATCACAAATCAGGTACATTAACAAGTCAATTTATCAACATCACTCAGAATGAAAACAATTGAACTATCTTCTGAAGAATATTGTTGCTAGTGCAATCGAATTCCATAATAGCCACTCAACTTGAGAATTCTATATTTGTAATATTCAATAAAGGATAGAATTAGGATGGTCAAATCCTTTTGTATTTCGAAAATTCTGCTCAACAATTAGAAGTTCATATTGGCTCGTATCATCAACCATGACATCATCAAGAACAGAGAATCATGCAAAGAAATTACAAGACAAAGAAAAAACGTGAAGCCTTTCCATAAATATGATTTGAGGATAAAGCATTTATAAAGGGGAAGGCAATGTAATAAACATAAATATATAAAAATAAATATAAATAAATAATATTTGATAGTGAAAAGACATCATAATAAAAAGACACATCTTAACAAAAGGACATGTATCTTAGTGAAAAGGCACCCCAAGTTAGGTATTTATCTGGGGCCCTCATTTCTAATCATCATCTTACTATCATATTCAGTCTCTCTCTCTCATATATATATATATATATATATATATATATATATATATATATATATATATATATATATATATATATATATATATATATATATATATATATATATATATATAGTTCCTTATGATCGAGACCCATATGCATCCCTTCTTTCGTATCTAGGTACATCCCTTCCAATTCCAGAAGCATTCATTGAAAAAGCAAGCTAATATTTTGTCAAACACTTAGCAACCTAGAGATAATTGTCTTCATAAATTTTAGAAATGCATAAACTCACATTCAGAAATTTCCATAAGCAGAAATACACATTGCTAAGCAAAATAGCAGTGGAAATAACACAGTGGAAAGCAACCCATAACACATACAAATTTAGGCAAATGCCAGGAAAAACCCCAATGTGGGGAAACCCAACAAGAGAGAGAGAGATCTATTATTTAGCTTCAGGAAAGTACATATCAGCAGCAAAATAACATTTCCAGCCAAGGAAAATACCTCACAGCACCAAATCTGTCCCACAGAAATCTGCCTCATTTTCCATGCCAAAACCGTATTGTTGTACGACCTCCTCCATACCTCATTTTATTTACCACAGTCAGTTGTATGGATTGTTTTGTATGGCCCATAAACAACCACAAAAAATCTGAAATCTGCCTCGAAAGTCATGCTCGAAATGCCTCGATTTTTGTGCCAAATCCGTACGACTGTACGGAATTGTGCGGACTGTACGGATTCCGTATAGTACGGGCTCCCATAGCAGAAAAATATTTTGGCCCAAAACA
>ML790466.1:118406-144612 GCA_009831015.1 Picea engelmannii | reverse complement strand
TTAAAATTAAAGTGAATTTCACTTTATTACATAAGTGCTTTATGAAAATAAAGTCACTTTAAAAATAGAAGGTACACTTTATTAAAAAGTCACTTTAATAAAAGAGCCACCACTTTATAAAAACTATTACAAAGTTAAGTGTCAGGTAGTGTAAACATTAAGGTAACATCCACATACAAGACAAAACATGCGGAGTACCTCCCGAGCTAAAAAGTTAACACTCCCTTTGTTACAGGTGAATCCCCTTGCGGACAAGTGGATTCCCTCTTGGTCTCTAGACTCCTAAAACCAAGATAGAAAGGGTGCTATCATTGGTCACTAACATCATTTTAGATCTAATTAAGATAATGTATGAAGACGAAGAAGAAATATGTACCTTTTTAATGGCGTTTGTCCTCGCACAGTCCAAGTTGAGCTTCGATCCTAAGCTCCTCGATAAGTCCCGTAGAACAAACAAAGATACAATAAACTTCCTATTCTACTGAGATTAGCTCAAAAACATATCTATCTACTAGAGACAAGTTCATGTGGAACAAACACAAACTTGAAATAAATAGGCCAAGCATATATGTATATTAATGAGAACAAATGAAGAATACTTACAGACCTTTGATGAAGGTACAACAACTTCTTTCATCTCTCTTTGTCCAACCTTTTCTCAAGTAATCCACATTGATTATGCTTCAATGGTATCTCACTTATGAGATCATAAGTGCTAGGTGATTTATATGTACTAAAAAAGACACTAAACTACCCTCAATTAAATTGTCAACCCGAGGAAAGTAAACTTAGAGTTGTAGCAAAATATATGCCAAAGGTAAAAAGGTTGGTAGGAGTATAGTCTAACCACGGAAAAACAACTATCTAGGGCTAATCTACTCAAGAAAACCTATCTAATGAACAAACCCTACTAAGTAAATTGAAACTAGGTAACCTAAGTACTTTTGGGCCAAGGACTGGTGGATAGTTCCTAGGAAAGCACGTAAAAACCCTATTCAAAGCAAACAATAAGCAAAAGAAAACTACTAAGCATAATAAGAAAATGACAAAAGCAAACTTCTTTAACTTGCCAACCTACATTCAATGAACAACTATCCTATGAAAGAAAATAAATAAGCAAGTAATCAAAAACACCTATCTAACATATTAAAGAAAATAGACAAGCAAGAAAAGGCACCTAACTAACCTACTAAAGAAAAATACAAGTAAGCAAAGGCAACTAACTAACCTACGAAAGAAAATAGACAAGTAAGCAAAGACTTCTCATTGAACAACTACCTAGCCTAAGAGGCAAGTGGACTAAATGCCTAATGTAAAACTATTTCTCTTGCGTGAAAGAAAATTTAAATGCTCGATGCAATGCATGAAAGGAAATCTATTATGTTGAAAGCAAGAAAGACTACCAACTAAACTTATGAAAGCAAGAAACTATCTCTTCTAACTTATAAAAGCAAGAAACTAACTTTAACCTATGAAACACTCAAATGTAATGCTCGTGGTTGTGTGAATGCCTTCGGTGGTGACAGATGATATCTCGATGACACTTGACAACAAAGGATAGTTCTAATGCTATAAGCTCAATACTAATTTCAATGGAAAAATGAAAGGTGTGAAGTAAACAGTCCAATGAAAACTTAGCCATGATAAAAGTAATGTTAAATACCCTACATGTTCATGTATAAACCATCAACATCATGATGAAATCATCATTATCTAATTAATAAATTCAATTGCATCTTAATCTATGAAAGGAAATTGCGTGAAAGGAAACTATACTATGTCTAGTTTAGTCATTCAAGCTATGATAAGAAAATCACTGAAAACAGAAATTAAAAACATGATATTAAAAAGTGAATTGACAATTACATTTAACCAATAACTAAGCAAGTGAAATCTATCTAAAACTGAAGTAAGAAAGCTATGATTAAAAAACTGGAAGCAAATCTATCCATCCATCAATCTTTTTCAGAAGAAACTCAGATTAAAACTATGGTCTGTTCTAATTGAAAATTTGTTCTAGGCTTGACTGTAAAATTATAAAAGAAAGCACAATTTATCATCTAACTGCATGTGGGGTTAGTATAGTGAGAGAAAGACTTTTTAATTGCACACATAATTATTAAAGAGACTTGGGGTTAGTATGGAGACTTGCAAGCCTTTTCTAATATACAAAATTAACACATACTAACACATATCATCATCTAACGTGCAAAAGAGAAATAAAACAGTAAGCTACAACAAACTAATTAGCACAATAAAAATATACATGTACATAAAATAAAAAGAGAGAAATTTAAATTAGGAAATGAAAAATAAACATGAAGACAGTTACCAAACTGCTGTTGGGCCCCCCAACAAGTCGTGGTCACTCTCTAAAAGCACACCATGACCTCAGTAGGCCAAATTCACCATAAAAATCCAAAAACACAGTTTTGGCACTATTCTGGCAATGCAAAACTAGAAACAGAGCAAAATCGTTTTTCTGGCAATTCTAATGATTATGCTACTTGGTTAACAATCTAATGATCATCCTATTGGTATTTATAAGCTTACAACCCAGGTGGTCAACCACAGGAGGGTCGAACCACCTCTAAATTCGGAAAATTACATTAAATGCATCCATAACTAACAAAACAGAGGAACCCAATGATCGCCCTCTTTGGACAACTGAAATTGAGTTGTCTTGAGCTTAGTAGTTGGAGGGGGCGATGAAAAACAAAACCCATGTGCTCGATTTTTCCACCACTGGTCGCCAATACCATAACCGCCAACTTGCCTTGCGTTTTTGTGCAATACTGGGTGCTAGAATGAGTGTCAGATCAAGTATCGGAACAAGTGTTGGATCAAGTGCCGGAACAAGTGCCAGACCAAGAAACATGGTGCATTTTTCCCTGTAACAACAGAAAAACATGAATTAACTCTTGGAAACCATAAAATATGATAAATTAAACTTGATTGAATAAAAAAACACGAATTATACGTACCTCATGTCAATTGTATCATTTTACCATAAAATTATTCAAAAAGATCCTTTGAAAGATAAAAAATGCATATGTACATATGGCAAAAAGTGTATAATAACATCATGAAGATGATCATATCTTGGGCCCAACATACCCCCACACCGACGATTTTGCAGGTCCCACTGCAAACAAAAAGAAGTCATCCCTTAGAACTAGGCTTGTTGAGGAGGGATAGCTTTAGAAGCCTCTCCTTCTTGCTGTGTAGGTTTAGCCTTGTGCCTCTTATGTTGCTTTAATTGTGCTCTTAAGCTGCAGTTATATTGGGTCATCCCATCGACCAACCGTTGAAGGGAGTTAACTTTGGCCTGAAGGATCGCATTGTCATGATGAAGGTGTGCATCTATTGTCTTCCTCTCCTCCAATTGTTGGAGAAGCTGATGGTTTTCCCTTTGTATCTCCTCTATAGTTGGGGAAAAATCAGTGATCTCCGAGGAAGGCTTAGGTCCTTTGAGAGATGTGGTCAATTTATCAATTTTAGGATCAAGAGTGGGCATGGGTGAAGTAGGTGTGATGGGAGATCGGAAAGGGGAGGTAGGTTTTGATTTTGTTTTCCTTAGTGGCTCTAATCCATCCGCATAGACTTCTATAGGTTGCTTATGAGGGCTCTCAAGGTTGGAGGATACTTGGATATGATCCGAAGTAGGTGGAGGCTTGGCATAAGGCTTGGTTCTTATGTTCCGGGTACTCTTCCGAAAAGTTCCCTTACCAAATCAATTGGGTCCTCACTTGTTTGTGGGAATGATAGGAAAGTCTTGCTGCATTACTTCTTGGGGCTTCTTAGGTGTAGGATCAAGAGAAAATGAAGGCACTGGGGGGTCAAAAATAGGCTTCTTTTGGTCTTTGTTCTTGGTCTTCTTCCTCGATGAAGAAGTAGGAATATCAACAAGCTTTTGGTATTTTTTCGGTAAAGAGGGAGTTTGTGCAAGGGAGTTTGGAGTTTTTGGAGAGTGAGGCTTGGATGGAGAGATAGTTTTTAGGTTAAGTGGTTTTTTTCCGGTCTTAACTGTCAAGTGAGGATTTGCAAATTGGTAGTAAAGGCATCCCAACTTTGCCCCTACTTCTCTAGTTCGGTAAGAACGAGGAGTTTGATCAAACCGTGGTGGAAGAGACTATTGTGGGGGTTGGTCACATTTTTCCTCACTTGAGAGGAAATTTTCTCCAAGCTTTTGAGAAAATAAAAAGGGAAGATTAAAGGTTTATTGAACAAAAAATGAGCCAGCAATATAAAGTGATAAGCTTTGAAGGTGGAGTATCTACCTTCACATGTAATTAACCATGTGATGAAGATAAGGGGATTGACCAATTATGGATCTATCCACTCCTTAGCATACCCTTTCTCTCTTGAAATGCTCTTGAATTCGGGCTTAAACACCCTATTGTAACTTGAGCGTGACAATTAATGATTCTTGAACCACCTATCTCCCATTCTTGGAAGTTTTGTTGCAACAACAATTGACTCTTCCGTGACTGCAAAATTGAGAGACCCTACAAGTGCTATCCTACCATCAAAACCAACTGCAAATTGCATAGAAAGACCATCATCATGGCCTTGCAAACTCGACAGAAATGGACCCCAGCCAACATGCAAGAACACTTCCCTACACTATGCAAATTCTGGAATGGCAAACAAGTCTGCATAGGAGGAGGGTTCGTATCGCTTGGGCATTGTGATAGGGTTTGAATTCACCAAGAAAGGGCGAAATCGAGCCACACAGAGACACGAATTGGGCACGGTCTGAGTGCAATTGAAACAGAGGGAAAATTTTACCAAGAAAGGGTGCAAATAGGCAAAGAAATGGCATGGGTTTAACACAGTCTGAGTGTGATTAGAATAGAGGGCGAATTCGATAGAGGTTGGGCGCGATTTCTTAACGCAGGGTAGAGAAAATGGAAAGGGAAAATGAAACAATAGAGTGCCCACCCCGATTTTGGATGATCTTATGGTGGAGGACGTTGCCCACATGTGCGCGCGATCTGCCATGTGTGGGAGATTTGAATTTGATGGCAAGCTTGAGAGCAATGGAGTGGTGCGTACTTAGATCAATGTCCAAGTCTTTTGACTTCGACATTTGATCATAACCATATGAGGCATATTTTAATCAATGCCTGTAACAAATTTAATTGAATGTAATTGAATTCGAGTTCCCTGGAATCTAGGACAGTTACTGGTATGCAATGCAATGGCACTTCAAACGGAAGTTCATCCGGCACCTCATCCGGTACTTCATCTGGTACCCCTGTGTTAAGTGCATTTTCGCCTCTTTTAATGGACAACCTGCAATTTTGAAGTGTTTTTGACAACCATAGTGGTTGATGAGTAGAGGTAGAGTGCTCCATGCTTACTCATTCTTCTTATATATGACATATAGTGTCAAAACCTATAATAAACTGGTTATAGCAAGCATAAAACATGTATTTTCAAACCTACAGTATGCAGCTTGTAATGGAAGATAACCAATAAAGAATGGTCTGTTAAGCATGAGTTCAGTAATGTATAACACACATGAGTTAATCATTTAAAAATAGCATGACTATCAATGTAATAACCTGTATCATGGTAATAATACAAAAATTCTTGCAAAGACTCCTTTCTCTAGGCAATGATCATTTGTCAGCTCATGAACCCCTCCCCCACACCTAAGTATTGTGACACCTCACAATCAAAAGTATAGGAAACTAGTCAGTATCCCCCAATAGCCGAAGATTTACAGTATGTCAAGTGTAAAGATGAAATTTCACAGATTGGTTCGATGAGACAGTTAGGATATGGCCCCACCTATAGGATGAGAGATCCTATATATAGATAAGAAGAGGTAGGCAAGAGAGTTTCAAGATAGTCTTAGAGTGATCCGGATTATTTTCGGCATGAAATGAGAGCGGAGATATAATAGAGAAATGCACAGAGATATCGCGTATATCCAATAATGTAACAAAAATATATCAGATATGCAACCATAAACATAGAGATACAGTAATACATGATTTCTATTAATGAAATAAATGTACAGAGACTGTAAAAAATACAGAGTGAAAGACTCGCTAGAATGGTGGCAGCTTATCTCTGAGAAGAGATGTGACGGCTACTCGCATTCACAAGAAAAAAAAAATGAGGCTCTGAAGGCCTTTTTACAATAAACAGGAATGCCAAAAACCCTAGACATCTGAAAACTTAACCCTAGGAGATGAAGCGCCAAATTTCATGTGGGCCACGTTTGGGTAAGTGAGTACATCAACTTCCAGGGGTCGTAACTTTTGCATACGATCTCCGTTTTAGGAGTGTGATAGCTCATTGGAAAGGTATTTCCAAGGAGATTCATTTTGGGGGCTCAATCATGCCTTTGGTTGTCATTGAGAACCTCAATCTCAAAAAACCTTCATTTGGGCCCTCAAAATGGCCCTAGAAGTTAAAAACTGCTAAAAATAGTAAATTTCCAAAATTGCCAGAAAATTGTTTTGAGCCAGTCAAAAAAGGTGGGTGGCCACCGATATCCACCTGGATCAATCCTCCCTCCTTAGGAAGCAATGGTCTCCATTTCGTTGAGTTCCCGGGGGAGAGGGAAAAGCATTTGTTGAATCTGCATCTTGGTGAGCTTCTTGCCTTGCTGGAGATGTCGTGCTGCTCAGTTTGTGGAAGTTTGTCACGAACCTGTTGAGGTTGAGGCCATTCAACAAGTCAGGATACATGAGAGGACGATGTGCAGAAGGAATTTTTTTGCTTTGCTGCAACCTTGTTGACTTGCTTCTGTTTGATAGAAGGTGCTTGGGGCGAGGTTGTAGTGGTTGCAATGTCCTTCCATTCTCCTTTTGAACATATTGTGAAGAAGATAAATTTAGCAGTATGAGATACTACCTTGCGGAACTTTTTAGGTGGAACAGTAGTTGGAACTACCTCTGGTATTCTGTAGAGATGAACCCCCAAAGAAACAATGACACTGCGGGGTCGAGACTCATAAATAGCATGGCGCTTCCACATATATGGTTGGCCCAATAGAACATCACAAACATCCAGTCGGGAAACATCACATAATACCTCATCCTTGAAGGGTTGGATGTCATATGACAATTGACATTGTTGGCTGACACGGAGATCTCGTCCTTGGCGAAGCCACCCAATGTTGTATGGTTGCAGGTGTGGTGTTGTCGACAATCCCAACTATTTGATGACCTCTGTTGATATGAGGTTCTTCTGGCTTTCGCTATCAACAATAAAATGCAGCAAGGTCCCCTTCACCCACATTTGTGAATGAAAAAGGCACTCCCCCTCTTTAGGATCTATTGGTTCTTCTGGTTGAATTGTTGTGGTCGTGACAATAGAAGTGGGGTCTGCATCAATGATCTGTCCTTTACCATTATTTTCAGAATCAGATTTTGAATCAGGGTTCGGCTCTTTGTCTTTGATCTCAACCACCAATGACTGTTTTGAGCGACATTCATTGGTGTTGTGCCAGGAGATTTTGTGGAACTCGCACCATTTTCCGGTGTCCTTCTTTGTCTTCCCGTGAACCTTCTTTTCCTGTGTCTTGGAATGGTTTTCGGGAGACTGTTTGTTAGGGCCATCTTTGTCATACTTCGGTTGTTGCAGTTTATCATACCCAAATTCCCATTTGTTCTGGTGCTTAAATTTCTGATCGATTTTAACAACATATTGATAAGCAGCACCAAGTGATGAGATGTCCAGAAAATCCATTTCAGTCTAGATGTATCTGTGTAGAGCCCCATGGTATTTCAGAACAAAATGTCGCTCAGAGTCTTTGATATCCAACTTGGTACGCAAGGTATGGAAGGTATTGGTGAACTCCGGAACTACTTGGCCCCTCTCTTGCTGCAGTGTGGTCCATCTCATGTTCTAGTCCTCATAGTTTCCAACATGGTAATACTGTTCCTTTACCGCATCCACAAAAAATACCAAGTGGGATCGACACTGTATATTCCAGACTCCTCTGTGGAAATTTTCTCCCAGTAAGTTTCCCACCAATGTTTGACATGAGGGAGAGCTTTAAGGAGTGCGAAGGTGATCTTTTCTTTGTTGAAAAAATTGTGAACAGAGAAATAAACTTCTAGCAGAGTTAACCATTTTTCTAGGGCTTCTTCATCTATCTATCCTTCAAATACAAGAATATCAAAATTAACTTGTACCTTGAAAGGCGAGGTGCCTCCAAAGTGGTCGCTTGATGAATATGCGCCTACTTTTATCGACAGGTGTTGAAGGATGTGGGCAAAATTCTCCATCATTTCGTCCCTCTGTTGCGTGAGAGCTTGCTCAAGCAACAGATTGATAGGATTGTCTACTCCGTCATTTTTCTTTTCTTCCACCATTGAGGGTTTCTAGGGTGTGCGAGAGAAATTGTCTTCAAAAGAGACAATATCGAGACCCAACTCAGACCTCATAGGACATGCACTGAAAAAACGATCAAGAGCAGCCTGCTCTGATACCACTGATCCAGACTATTTTTGGCATGAAATGAGAGTGGAGATATAATAAAGAAATGCACAAAGATATCATGTATATCCAATAATATAACAGAAACATATCAGAGATGCAACCATAAACACAGAGATACAGTAATACATGATTTCTATTAATGAAAGAAATGTATAGAGACTGTAAAAAATACAGAGTGAAAGACTCGCTAGAATGGTGGCAGCTTATCTCTGAGAAGAGATGTGACGGCTACTCGCATTCGAAAGAAAAAAAAAACAATGAGGCTCTAAAGGCATTTTTACAATAAAAAGGAATGCCAAAACCCCTAGACATCCGAAAACCTAACCCTAGGAGATGAAGCGCCAAAAGTCATGTGGGCCCCGTTTGGGTAAGTGAGTACATCAACTTCCCGGGGTCGTAACTTTTGCATACGATCTCTGTTTTAGATGTGTGATAGCTCGTTGGAAAGGTATTGTCTAGGAGATTCATTTTTTGGGCTCAATCATGACTTTGGCTATCATTTAGAACCTCTATATCGAAAAACCTTCATTTGGGCCCTCAAAATGGCCCCAGAAGTTAAAAACTGCTAAAAATAGTAAATTTCCAAAATTGTCAGAAAATTGTTTTGAGCCAGTCGAAAAAGGTGGTTGGCCACAGATATCCACCTGGATCATAAAGTCATTCCCCGATGGAAATTTTATGAGATTCATTAACCTTATCTAAACCACACATGCTTCATGTCATCTTTGTCTACAAGTAATGTCATACATCAGGACAAGTTTAGATTTATTATTTACTTTTGTCAGATCATCATCTCGCTAGGTAGAATGACCTAGTACCAACAAGCCTATTCAATACTCTGGCGGGTTTACCTAGTCATACCACATGCCGGTACCTGCTGCCAGCAGACCTGTTCAGTATCCCGGTGGGTTAGCCTCTTAAACCCTCAGAGACTAGCCCTCCATCCTTTAAGATGTTAGTATAAGATTGCGTATGCAAGAATATAGGGGGACAACTCTGAAACAAATTTTTCTTTCTTTTCCTTTTTAATTGGGATGGTATTTATGTTAGAGGATGACTTTTCGTTATATTTCTTAGTGATTGTCCTGATGTAAGGGTTACTTAAGCAGACGTGACTTATCTAAAGATATGATATAATCAATCTATTTAGTGTGTAGTGGATGGTACCATTGAGAAAGAACAAAAAAGTATCTTTAGGCTCAACTCGTTGTCTTCTTTTGTAATTATTATGATGTTTCCATGACTAACTGCTAATGAGACCTCCCTATTACTCTTTGATAAATACACTTGACTTACTTACTCAGGTTTCTTGGAAAAAACTGTACGAGAGACATCTAGGCTTGATAGTTATGGTATCACTTCCTTATACTGTGGTGAAGAGTTTCAAGAGCAACTTCTTTAGAATTCCTTAAAAATGATAATTTTGCAAAAACATGGCTAATTACAGTAAGTCACTATTCATTTGATGCTTTAGCAGACACAAGATTCAAGTATAACAATGTTTTGATGAAAGATCCTTGAAACGGTGTACTCCCGGTGAAATAATTACTTATAGAAATATCTAGAATTGCCTTATTAACAAAATACAAAAACTATTTACATATATACAGTAGGAAACTCAGAAAATGTTTCAAGAACAAGGGGGGAATTCCCCATCTACTAAGGCCAATGCCTTGTTAGTTTTCATGACCTATAGAAAATCTTCTCTGGAAATAGGCTTATGATAAAACTTAAGTCGGTGTCCATTTACCACAAAGGAGACTTGTCCATCGTCAATTTTTTTAATTTTTACAGCTCCATTGTCATATACAGTGTCTACCTCGTAAGGGCCCAACCAATGGGTGGTAAGTTTTCCTTTGAAGGTTTTGAACTGGGAATCAAACAACAGGGCCCAATCACCAGGTTGGAAGTGTTTCTTTTTAATAAACTTGTCATGCCACTTGCTCCTCTGGTTTTGGACCAATATTGTCCGTTGGATGGCATCTTGCCTGATCTCATCCAATTCATTAAATTGTAAGGCTCGTTGCTTTTGAGCCTCATCTAGGTTCAATCCTAATTCTAGGGAAATAAGGAAGGTCCTTACATGGAATTCTATTGGTAAAAGTACGTGTTTCTCGTACACTAGCTCATAAGGGGTATGCCCAGTGGTATTTCTCCAGGTAGTTCGTTATGCCCACAAAGCCTCTGGGAGCCTATCAACCCAATCTCAGTGATGTAACTGAACAGTCTTGGTCAAGATGGATTCCAAAACTTTGTTTGTGGATTCTACCTGACCATTGGCTTGCGGGTGGTATGGAGAAGATTTACAATGTTTGATCCCATATTTCTCTGTTAGCTCTTTCATCAGCTTGGAAGTAAATTGAGTGCCTTGGTCGGTAACAATTTCATGAGGGACACCGAAGCGGGTAAAGATGTATTCATAGTTGAATTCGACAACAGACTTCTCTGTGGCCCTGAATAGGGCTTTTGCCTCTACCCATTTGGTGACATAGTCTGTACAAACCAAGATATAGTTCTTCCTATGGGACATGGGTGAAATTGGTCCTACAAAGTCGAGGGCCCATTTTTTGAAGGGTTCTATCATAACTTGGGCCTGCAAAGGCATTTCGTCAGATGATGTAGGTCTTCCTATCCTTTGGCAACTATCACAACTTCTCACATACTTGGTAGCATCTTTGAAAATGCTAGGCCAATAGTAACCTGAATGTAACACCTTATATGATGTACGCTTGTCAGAGAAATGGCCACCACATGGTCCATCATGACAATTTCATAGTATTTCAAGTACCTCGTCCTCTCAGACACATCGACGAATAATCAAATCAGGACCTGTGCGAAAAATATCATGACCAACCCAAGAGTAATTAGCACTTTGTGTAATAATTTTCCTCTTTTCATGAGGTGACAAATGAGACGGTAACTTCCTAGTAGCCAGATAGTTTTCCATATCTGCAAACCATGGGGTAGTGACATAAAGGGAAAAGAGATGCTCATCTGGGAAACTATCATCTATAGGGATGTCATCATCCTCATTCTTTATTTGGGAAAGAAATTCAGCTACTACATTATCCTTTCCAGGTCGGTCAAGAATAGTAATATTAAATTCTTGCAATAACAAGAGCCACCTAGTCACTCGGCCATTAGTTATAGGTTTATTCATGAGGAACCTAATGGCGGAATTATCAGTGTGTACAAATACTTCATAACCTGTAATGTAATGAAGAAACTTGTTAATAGCATGAACAACTTTCAAGAACTCTTTCTCAGTGACTGTGTAGTTCAACTCGGCAGGGGACAAGTTCTTACTTATAAAGTAAATGGCATAGGATTGTTGGTCTTCTTTCTACCCTAATACCCCTCCTATTGTAGTTTCAGAAGCACAAGTGGATATATGAAATGGGAGAGTCCAATTGGGCCCTCTAATAATTGGTGCCACAGACAGCTTGGCTTTCAGGTTCAAAGGAAGTTTGACAATGCTCAGTCCAAACAAAATCAACATCTTTTTATCAATAATCCAAACATAGGTGCAACAATCTTTGTAAAATTTTCAATAAACCGTTGGTAATATTCGGCATGTCCAAGAAAGCTTCTCACCTCTTTCTGAGTCTTGGGGGATGGAAGTCTAATAATGACCTCAATGTTTGCAGTATTGACTTTTATTCCTTTAGATGAAACATGATGTCCTAGAACCACTCCTTCAGTTAACAACATTTTGCATTTTTCACGACTTAGAGATAGGTTCATTTCTTGACATCTGATGAGGAATTTTTCTAAGTTTTCTAAGGCTTCCTGGTAATTGTTTCCATATACTGTGAAGTCATCCATGTAGACCTCCACACAATCATGAATAAGATTGGAAAATATCCCCAATACTGCTCATTGAAATGTGGTAGGAGCATTACACAATCCAAATGGTAAGACCCTATAGGCATAGGTGCCCCAAGGACAAGTAAAGGTAGTCTTGTCCTGGTCCTCGGGTGCTATAAGAATCTGATTGTACCCGTTGTACCCATCTAGAAAGGAGAAATACTTCTTTCTGGACAAGGTATCTAGAACTTGGTCAATGAAAGGAAGAGGAAAGTAGTCTTCCAGAGTGGCCTTATTGAGTTCCCAGAAATCAACACAAATTCTCCATTTCCCGGTCACTTTCTTTGGAACCACTACAAGCGGGGATACCCACTTACTGTCGGAGATGGGATAGATAAATCCGACATTTAACAACTTTTGGATTTCCTCCTTGACTATGTCTTTGAGTGCTGGGTTCATCCTTCTGTAGGGTTGCCTAATAGGTGTCACTTCCCCTTGGGTGTATATATGGTGGATGCATGTGTCAATATGTATACCCTTCATGTCAATGTATTCCCAGGCAAATGCTCCTGATTGTTCTTTAAGGATATCTACTAACTATTTCTGTTGGTCTGTATCTAGCCCAGAATTTATATGTAAAAATTTCCCTAGACTAATCTCATAGGGCATAGTATAAGACATGGTAGAATCATCTATTTCAAAGATAAAAGATGTTGAAGACAAAACGGATGGATCTAATTGTTCTTGAAATTCTTCCCCAAACATGTACGCAAATTGAGGAAAAGACTGTGAAAAATCCACACATGTAATAGCAGAAATGAATTGGTTTAACACATTTTCTGGTGTATGCTCCTGAAGTGCCCTTGCATGGTCACTAGGCAATATGGGTTCTTCCCAGTATTCGTTCTCGTATGGACATTCAAGCCACCATAGATTCTCCATAATAGGTTGAGCTGAAGGGTAAATGGTGAGCTTCTGGATAGAGAGACCATTCAAGATGGTCATTTCTCCTTCTCTATGGCCAATAAATGCATTGGTTGTGGCTAGCCAAGGTCTTCGGGCAGGATCCTTTGAATGAATAACAAGAAAATCTACGGGGTACTCCCATGAGGCTAAAGTAACCATGACATCATCTAAAATCCCTTCGGGTGTAACCCTAGTCTTATTTGCTAATTCCAAAATGGTTGGGGTAGGCCGAAGAAGAGGTTGTAACTATAATCGTTCCAAGGTAGTAGCGTTCATAACATTGATGGATGCCCCTAGGTCTATGAGAGTGTTTCTGATGGAGACCTCCTTAATGGTTATAGTCACTACGAGGTTTCTTGGATTCCCATACTTTTCTAGCTTTGGCTGCTCTGATATGTACTCAGAGAATCCTCCTACCAAATGTACTGTAGGAGGGTCCTTTTTCTTCCTACCTGGCTTCTTGATACCCAATTATTTGACTACCTTACTATAGATTATAATGTCTTTAATGGCTTGAAGAAACGGAATCTTGACACAAATATTTTTCAATTCATTAAGAATGTCAAATTCCGGTCGGGTGGTAGGTTTCTCGATTACCAATTGGTTTGGATAAGGAGGGACCTTCGTAATTTGTAAAGGTTCATTTTGGGGAAGCTCAGGTTCTTGATTCTTCGGGATAATAAGATCTTCCCACCTAGTGTCATCCGTGGGTTGTTGGGTGGTTTCTTCTTCTTCTTCTTCCTGGATGACTATTGAAGGTCTCTACCTATCTAGAACTTTTCTCAATATTAGTTTCATTTCCTGTAATGGAACAGGAGTAATGACATATGTCGGGAAGGCCTGCATCTCAACATTGTTAAGAGGTTGAGGGGGCTTGTTATTGGGATTTGGCACTGGCTGTGTCGGTAATAGTGTCAGTTTTGGGGAGCTTTCATTTTTAAATTGGAGCGGTTGTTGTTGTGGGATAGGAGGTAAAGGTGGTGGAACAAAACCTGGCAAAGGCTGCAGAGTGTTTGATGAGAGCCGAGAATAAGGATGGTTGTACATAGGAATAGGTGGAGCTTGAGGATTTCCTTGGTTGTGTCCTCCCCTCCACCGTTGAATCCAAGGATGTTGGTACTGAGTAGACCAGTTTTTCCAACCTGGTGAGTTCCACTATTGTTGTTGATAATAAGGTGGAACTTGAGACTATAGATCCGGGTATGTGGGTTGATTCCTAGGTTGCCATGGCCTCCTAGGTGCATAAGAAGACTCCCCAGGATATCCACTCCTATAGATGGCTAATAAACCGGGCAATGATGGACATTTTTCACTCACATGGTCTTCTGTATAGAAGCCACAAACTGAAATGTTATCTAATGGGCACTCCCTTGAGGAATGCTTCCTCCTGCATCTTGGGCAATATATGCTCATTGTTGCATTTTCCTCCTCCTATTTATTTTTGAGTTTAAGGGTATCCAACTGGGAACCTATTGTTCTTAGGATGTCTGTCTTGAAGTTTTCTATAAGGTTCCCTATCTCTTCTCTTGTAATACCACCTGAACTAACTGGTTTTAAATTTCTATTGTAAGGGTCCCGAACATTCTTCCCTATTTTGGCTCTACTCCTTGAGTAGTTTTTTACACATTTCACATATTTCAGCGAAGGGTTTATGAGAGATGTCACCTGATGCCATCATGTTAAGCATTTCTAAATATTCTTATGAAATTCCATTAAGGAAAAGATCCCTAACTGCATCCTTTGGGAGATCATGGTATTTTGACTTTTGGGAGATATAACCAAATCTTTCCATATAGTCTTCAAGGGTCTCATCTTCTAATTGTTGGACTTTAAAGATGTCATTACGAGACTCTTTGGTCTTGCATTAGTCTTGGTACTTATTAAGAAATATGTCTTTCATGGATTCCCAAGACCTAATACTGGATTCTCCCAACCCCATGAACCATCTTAATGCAGAGTCTTTGAGGGTGGCAGTAAAGAGTTTTAATTTCTGGGCATCTTGTACATAGTTGTAGCTCCTGCACAAGATGTCAAATTTAAATAGGAAGGTGTCTGGATCTTCATTGTTTTTACCATAAAAGGTAGGCAGTGCTGAGAGAGGAATATTCTTCATGTTGACATTCAGAGTGGCGTCTAAAATTGGAAATCCAAAGGTAGTTTCGGTTTGGTTTCCAGTTTCTTCTTCCTCCCCATGTCCTACATTGTTATGGTTCTCCTGATCACCCATATTGGCTTGGTTTCCAAAAATAGAGTACCTAAGTGGTTTTATCTTTGAAGAGAACAAGGTTTCCCTTTGATGAAAAGGTCTTCCTACTGATTGGATGTCTGGGACTCTACTCGAGCCGGTTGAGATTATTGGTGCCAAAGTTTCTATGTTAATATGAGAGATAATTACATTGGCTGAGCTACCAAACAAAAGATTCACCTGTTCAGGGTCTATGATATCTTTAAAACTAGGGTCCCCTGGTGGTGGTGTAAAAACAAAGGTTGTATTGTTTGGTTTTATGGAAGACTCGAGTGGTCTTGCCTCCTGTCCTAGTATGATTGATGCTTCAATTTCTTGTTCTATAGTGCTCCATGTGTTGGTCCCTTCAAAGACTATTTTATCTCTTTGGGTTGAGATAGCTCCTGTTTTTCGGTATTGGTCTGCGGATTTTATAAGTAGAACGTTCCTTCCCCCAAAGAGATCGGAAGGAACCTTGGTTGAAAGGTCTGATTTTGATTTAATGTATCTACCTTGTGGGTCTCTAGGCCTATTCATGAAAGAAAGAAAAAACAAAAAGAAAAAGCTACCATTTGATTCCTAGGTCTATTCATGAAAGCAACAAAAAGAAAAACTACTATTTGGTTTGGGGGAACCTGCTATAGAAGATGCAGAGGTTCTTACCTTTTTTCTTAAAGTTCCCCTGCCACCAAACTAATGATAAGGTCTAAGGATGATCTAATTCCTAATTACTTCTTACCTTAAGACAACTCTCTGACAACGACGCCAAAATGTTAGGTGATTTGTATGTTGCAACGCTCCCCCCAAAGAGGTCAGGGAGAATTGGCGCTCCTTGATAGTGTATAGGGGAGTGTTGCCTTCCAAAAATTACTTTTAAGATGCTTGCTCCATGGAAAAATACTTGTACTCCTTGTCAACTAATTTCTCCTCTTCAAAACTAGTCTTTGAGGTGTCTTAAGTGTCCTTATGATGTCGTTAGAGAGACGACATAGGAAAGATAATAGTATGATGTTTGTGAAACTTGTGACACTTGTGACCAATATGCAACACTTGCAACATTTATAACAACAACACTAGCCATCATTGCAATGAGTGATTTTGATGTGTAACAGATTGCCCCCCAAAGTGCGAAGTCAAAAGACGATGATGACTGAAGTAATTTGTAGACTTTTTCGAGAAAGGTTATGGACTTAGAGAGGATGGAAAAGGCTGCACACAACCATCAAACAAATATTATGACATGTTTCAAACCCAAGGAAGGCATACCTATGCTTGAGTGATAAATATTTTTTAAGGTATGGCTGCCATAGAATACATCGCGGATCCATAATTATATTGACAAAAAGGTATGGCCACTGAAGATACAATGTGGATCTATACTTCTATGACCTGAACTAATCGTAGCCATGAATAATACATAGTGGATCTACGAGACGACAAGACATACCCACGACCAATACAAAGTGGATCTATGTTACAATATATGTGTCAATGTTCAAAGAAACTTCGTCGCAACCTGGGAAAATTTCATATAAGAGTGATGACTCAACCCAGGGTCTTCTTACCGATCCCGATGTAGTATGAATCTAACCATGTGAATGGATGTCCTAATGTTGAACATGGCATAAACCACTTGATTACCGATCAATGAGGAAAACCATTAACAAGTGCGAGGGAAATCACCATTGATGTCAATGATTCCCAAGGTACTCTAGTACATTCCAACGAATGTGAATGGATGAGATGAGTTGAACATCCATGGAATCAACCGATCAGGGGTCAATGATGTAAACACATTGTCGGAAGCGAGGAGGCCTGCCATTGAGGCATACAGGTCCCAAGGTACTAACTAGTTTCTAAGTCTAGCTCTTGGATAATGTGTTGAAGTCAATAGGAATAGACTCATCGAAGGAGGGCCTTGATGTATCCCCCATAAACGACATGAAACTGATACATAGATGTAATTGGTGGATCAAATGAACATGGATTGACACGGGTATTGAAAAAGGAATTTGTGATGGTTGACTCTTGAGGCAGATACTTCCCTTGAACACTGAGGCATAACATCGGAAACTTGACATGAACCAAAACTTGATAATGCAATGGATATTGTGACTTTTGTCGGGTGACCCAAAGGAGTGAAGAAACTCAAAGGATTGGTTCATTGCAGAGGTTCAACGGATTGAAATGCATGAAAATATAAAATTTCATGTTCAAGGGTGACTGTAAGGTTACTAGTAAAGTTCTCAAAAAATGCTTGGCTTGCTTCTTTCAATTTTCCCCCATCTATATAGACGAGTACCTCTTTTTGGTTTAATGATCTCAAGGAGGGTAACACATGCTCGATATAACTCACCTTCAGTAAGTTCCTCTTCCTTTGTTTAATGAACTGGAAGAAGTAAGGGTTTGGTCTCGTATGGGCCCTTCAATGTATGATTGTTTAACGAGTCCATAGAAGGTAAACTCTGTTGTTTTTCATATTTAGAGAGTCTGAAAATGACTTAAAGATGACTCCAATTTGGTCCTTTTTCGTAATATTAGTCTCGTGAGGCCGAAAAAGAGATAAATTATCACTCGAAAAATGCCCTTTCAAACCTTTTAACGGGTGGGAAAGGAAGAAACATCACTTGGAAATCTTTTCACGTTTAGAGAGTCTGAAAAGAGCTTAAAGACGACTCCAAGGGGTTCCTTTTTCGTGTATCCATGCGGGTCCGAAAAAGAGATAAAAGTTTACCCAACTGCGTTCTCATGTTTTTTACAAGCACGAGAAGGAACAAAGACTAAGCTCGGTATGCCCCCAGCTTGAAAATCTAGTGGCATAACTCCAGAATGATCATGAAAGGTTGGAGACATGCCCCCCAAGATTCAATTCATTCTTCGACTTTGAGGTTGTCGCCAATTTATGTACTAGATGGAGAAAAATGATACAGGTGGATGAAATGAAGGTTCAAAAATGAGACCTAACGAAAGACTCCACTCAATATCTACGAGATCTGGCAAAAGAATCATTGTGTGAGGAGAGGTGATTGTTTCATTTTTTAACGAGATTGACAAAGGAAATGAACTATGCTCAAGGCTCTGGGTTCAATTCCCAGATTTTTGTTTCATTTTTTAATGAGCTTGCCACAGAAAGAAAAACTATGCTCATAGCTTTTGTTTCATTTTTTAACGATCTTTCCACAGAGAGGGAAACTATGCTCGTGAACTCTTCTTGATCATGGCTTCCAAGAGGATACCATGTCAAGGGACAAAACTCGGTCATGGATTCCAATAGATCTTCACTGGATGGAAGAAGAATTCTTTGGAAGGAACACATGTCGAGGGTCTCGTTAGGGGTAAGGAGATCAAGCTCCAATAGCCCTATTGAAGAGATCACCATGTCAGCTACCAGATCCAAATCATCAGAAGTTGAAGTCATGGGAGACAGTGCCACATAATCGACCTATGGCAGGGGTGATATCGATTGCATATAAGACTCATTTAGGGAGGTCATTGGGATGGTAATCAAGTCAGGAGTAATGCATGAAAGTTGATCAATAGTCACCATTCTTCCATCACGTGGGAAATATATCACACAAAAAAGAGTGGACACAATAGCTTTCATAGCATAGACATAATCTCGCCCAAGGAGTAAATCGAAATCCAAGGGGTCATGGACTACCATAACATCAATAAAGACAAATTTCCCTCCCAAAGTTACAAGAAACTAAGGAAGGATCCCTAAAGGGTGATTGGTTCTTCTGTTAAAATTGAACAGAGTCTGGGTAACCGGCACAAGCTTAGGATAACCCAAAGCTTGCCAAGCAATAGAGGAAAAAATACTAATGCATGAACCTTCATCTATCAGCGCATGAGGAACATCCCGACCACAAAAGTTTTGTTGTAATCTTGAAAGGAATGTGAGAGGGAAGACGAGGTCTAGTTAGCACACCCCAATCAAAAAGGATGGCCTCATTACTTGGAGGGGATTTCGCAGGAGAAGGAGAAATGCCCCCCGACACAGTAGATGTTGTATCAACGAGAAAAATGTGGGCAGTATCAAGTTTACTCTCTAGAGGGAGAGTAGGATCGACTGATGGTGGAAACAGATCGACCACCTTGGCACTCTTCAAAGGAGGAGTGGGATTGACCGATAATCTAACCGGAGCAACTACTTTGGCACTCTTGAAAGGAGGAGTGGGATTGACTGATGCTGTAACCGGAGCAACCACTTTGGCACTCGTCAGAGGAGGAGTGGGATTGATCGATGGTAGAGTCGGATCGACCACTTTGACACTCTTCGGATGAAGGGTGGGATTGACCGAGGAAGGAACTGGATTAGTCACTTGGGTTTCACTTTTCAAATGAAAAGTAGTGTTGATCGATGATAGAACTGGATCAACTAATTTGGTGAGTGGTTCAATCGAGGATGAAACTATATTGACCACCTGATCAACCAGACTGGCTGAGGATGGAACTGGATTGACCATTCTATCAACTAACGAAGGGTTGGGGGAAATATTGTGATAATCAGTTGGAAGTTGAAGCTTTTCCAAAAGAGAAGAAGCCTCGTCCATACGAGGACAAAGGTGAGAGTAATGATCACATTTACACAACATGCAAGGAAACTTGACAATTGTCTTCTTCTTACCAACCTTAACGTCACTAGTTGATGGGGCATCACCAACATGACCAACAGGGGTCGATGACGTGGAAGACCACATTTCTAAGACCTTGGGAATACCATGGCAATCCCTCAGAAAGTGGTCACCCTTACAAAGACTGCAAGGGAATTTGGGTTTCAGTTTCTTCATTTTAATCTTGTTGACCTCATCAACACTCCCAGTACTATTAAAAGTAGCTGGTTTCTTGGATCCAACATCTGATGTAGTTGGAGGCTTGGTTCTTTTCTGGTTATTCTTCTTCTCTTTCTATTTCTTCTTCTTATTATTAACCTGGTTACTTGCTTCAGATCTTTCACTAGGAAAAGAAGGAGAAATGGAAGGAGACCTGACGGACAAAGAAGGAGAAAGTTTGACATGAGGTTGATGTGTGGGTGGTGTGCTTACATCTGAAGCACCGGCATTCGAGATCACCAGAGTGGAAAACAACCATACCGGTAACCCAATTGTGAGACCTGGAAGGCTCAAAGTAGCAATGTAAGGAGGAACAATGTGTCTGTAAGAAGTAAAAACAAAGGGTTCCCCTGGAAAAGGGGTTCCTTTGTTGGTCATTCTAGGAACTAACGTCATAAAAATAAATATCCAACCTAGATTCTGCTAGGGAGAACAAACAACACACGCTAAAAATCTAGTAAGCAAGCAAGCAAACAAAACCTTCTCACAATGAGCACACTAGTTGGTGATGAAATCCAACATCACAGGAATAAAGTGAGAAGGGGTTGAGATAGAGCGGGTGGAAAATTTACGTTGATGACCTGCTTAATGAACTTAGACCCTGGTGCAAGCTCCCACACATAATTGTGGGTATACTCTCCAAGGAGCTCGAGTGAGTTTGGCCAACGTTGATTCCAAGTACCGTGAAGACTTGCCCCTCCATAGTCACCTTGTGTAAATACCCTAAAGAGATAGGCCACTATGGTTACCAACTATAATAGTGATTCCTGGGGAAATAGTCGACAGTCTGATCCAGGCGCAAGGGTAGGGTATCTAGCCTGAAATCAACTTGAAAGGATTACACTCATCATTGTGGGTATACCTTCAAGAGACCCCCATAATACGTGCAATCTCTACACCAAGAGCGACACAGTGGGGTGAGTAACTCTGTCAGTCTTAATGCGACCTCGTGATTGACCCTTGTGTGAGAAGGGCTTCCCAAGACAAAATGTAGCAATTGGATTTCACCGCTCCCCAACACAAGATTCTATGTTTGTTTGTAGCTTTGGAAAGTTATCTTTCACACCTATTCCAAAGCCCTAAAACTAATCTAATGTAGGTTTGCTACCAGAAAAAGTAAAAATGTCTAATCAATTTTAGTTTAGAGCTTTATTTTTAAGGTTGTTGTTACTCAAAAGGAAAATGGCGTGAACAATATGGTGTTTTGACCGACTGGAAAGTTATGCAAAGAGATGAATATGCAATATTTTCATTTCGATGAAATCTATGCTACGAGAAGGAGAAAACATTCATCATTCCATATGCACAATGTCCCAAAATGCCAAAAAACATGCAACTCCACTACTTCAAATGCAAGCATTCAAGGAAGACAATAAAATGTGAAGAAGAATCCAAGAAATCATAGGGAGAAAGAGAAACCACTCAAAATTTTCTGACAAAAACGCAGCTGGAAAAGGAAATTTCATGTTTCTAAAAGAGGTTTCAAGCTCTAATCAAGACAAAAGAGAGTGACAAGCATAAAAAACCATCAAGAACCAATCCAAACAACTTCACAAACCAACCACAGACTCTGGGTAAAGAGTACTACAAAACAGGTTGCAAAAGACTGAGCAAAAGAAGGCAATTTCACTCAAAAAAGACACTAGCACTCCCCTAGAAGGGTGCACAGAGTGTTGCAACGCCTCCTAAAATAATGTGGGGGAGAATTGGCACTCTGGTATGGCCTACAGGGGGGGCGTTGGTGCTCCCAACAACTCAGAAAAATAGCCAAAAATTTGTAAAACATTACCCAGAATGATTGAAAAATGGTGAATTTTCTAGTGAAGGTAGGAGAAGGATAATGGATTATGAACAACCAGTAATTTCTTGGGAAAATGACCTCAAATATGAAAGGGAAAAGTGCATATATTCTTGAGTTTCCTTACAACAACTTTCATACCATCAGATAAAGGAGAAAGTAGTAAATCGACTCCAAATATCGAAAGAAGAAGAGTGACTCAAAGAAAATAATAAAGAGATGTCATAAAACCAAACAAAGCATAATGAACTCTTAGAAATCAAGGTTTTGGAGACCCAAACAAGGATACACTGATGTTGTAATAAATCTAAGAAAGTGCAAACAGGAAAAAATGGATTTAGAGACTAAACTCCTACAAGATTTTTAACAGAAAGAGGGCAGCGCTCTGGTGTCAAGGGCACCAGAGTATTGCAGCGCTCTGTGAAGGATTGTTAGGGAGCACCAACGCTCTGGTAGCAAGGGCAGGGGAGTTCTAGGCTCTTAAAGTTCATAAAAATGCCAAGAAAATCAAAATTTCAAACACACTCAGACAATCAGAGTGAATATGATGAAATAAAGAGCCAATCAACAGATCAAAGAATCAGAGACACGGTATGGAGAAGGTCAAAGAATAATCAAATGCCAAGACAAGACCTAGGAATGAAATAAAAAATCAAAGATCCTCCCTAGTGGAGTCGCCAATTTCTATTACAGGTGAATCCCCTTGTGGACAAGTGGATTCCCTCTTGGTCTCTAGACTCCTAAAACCAAGACAGAAAGGGTGCTATCATTGGTCACTAACATCCTTTTAGATATAATTAAGCTAATGTATGAAGAGGAAGAAGAAAAGTGTACCTTTTTAATGGCGTTTGTCCTCGCACAGTCCAAGTTGAGCTTTGATCCTAAGATCCTTGATAATTCCTGTAGAACAAACAAAGATACAACAAACTTCCTATTCTACTAATATTAGCTCAAAAACAGATCTATCTATTAGAGACAAGTTCATGTGGAACAAACACAAACTTGAAAGAAACAGGCCAAGCATATATGTATATTAATGAGAACAAATGAAGAATAATTACAGACCTTTGATAAAGGAGCAACATCTTCTTCCATCTCTCTTTGTCCAACCTTTTCTCAAGTAATCCACACTGATTATGCTTCAATGGTATCTCACTTATGAGATCATAAGTTTGATGCTTTCTATCTTCTCCAATCTCTCTGTCAATACCACTCATGAGACCATAAGTTTGGTATCTCCAATATCTATCATGTCCCTTTCACCATGAGAAGGCCTCCTTATATAGGCTTGGAGAGGCCAAACCACTTGAGAGATCCTTGGGATAAGTTGAGGATTCTTCTCCTTCAGTTGTGGATCTTCCCTAAGATCATGCCTTGACTTCTAATTTGAATCCAACCACCTTCATAGATTGAGGGGATTCTTCCCTAATTTATCTCAACAAACCAAAATTCGCTCAGGAAGGGTAGCACTCCCACAAAATGGGGCACATAGCATTGCAACGCTCCCCCCAAGAAGGCCAGGAAGTGTTGGGGCTCCTTGACAGTGTATAGGGGAGCATTGCCTTCCAAAAATGACTTTTAAGTGGCTTGCTCCATGGAAAAAGACTTGTACTCCTTGTCAACTGATTTCTCCTCTTCAAAACTAGTCTTTGAGGTGTCTTAAGTGTCCTTATGATGTCGTTAGAGAGACAACATAGGAAAGATAACAATATTATGTTTGTGACACTTGTGACCAATATGTGACACTTGTGACATTTGTAATGACGACACTAGCCATCATTGCAATGAGTGATTTTAATGTGTAACACCCTCTTAGTGAGGGATGTACTCGCTACCATCTCCATCATCTGGTCCCATCACATTGTTCTCTGTAGGAGCTCCCTCTAAACCTAGAGCCATCCGCAACACTTGCATAGAACTTGAACTAGAAAATATTCTCTTGGCAACCTCCTGGAACCCTGAGCTCACTTCATCTTGAGAATTGGTTCGATCAACCTGGCTAAGCCTTCTACCAGTGCTCAGAAGAGACTCACTCTCTTCTCTCAGAATGCACGACTGATACCTTGGCGCCATCATAGTCTCACAAGCCTCCTCACACTCCTCATCTGACATTGAATCATACATCAAAGGTTGTCCTCTCAACATATACAACCTATTCACCTGGTTACCGATCAGCTGAAGCTCTACCAGGTCCACTCCCTGCCTGTAGATAAATACATGTTCTCTCTTGAAAACTACACAATATCCTACATCCTCCAAGGCTGAGACTGAGAGAAATTTAACACTCATCCCTGGAACAAAGAGAACTCCATCAAGCTCCAAGAGTTCCCCAAACTTGACTTGGAATCTGACATTCCCAAATCCACGTACAACTCTCGCCATGCCACCTTCATTTACCACATGTCAGTCAGGACCAATCTATGTGAAATATAGGAATACTCGCCATATTCCCATCATGTGGCTAGAGGCTCCATTGTCCACAATCCATCTGACATCACCTCTGAATCCTCCATTGCCAACACTGGAAACTAGGGTAACCAAAGAAAATTATTTATTGAACTTTGAAGCAAAGTCCTCCATGGTTGTTGTAGTAGCAGTCTCAAACCACTCTGACTCCTTCTTCTTCTTCTTCCTCTTGGGACAATGAGAGGAAAGGTGCCCCAACTATTTACAACAATAGAATCCGAATTTACTCAAGTCCCTTCCAGAACTTCCTTTCTTCTTTCTCTTTTCCGCAAGAGCAACATTCTCATCATCTTTATTTGTCTTTTGTTCACCGCTCTGAGATCTTTCCTAGATCTCCTCCTGAGTGAAATCATCCCACAGTCTGCTCCAATATGGTATATGATCACATCCCACCACGCACTTCACGAAGACTTCCCATTCTTTGGCGAAGCCATTTAAGGCTATTCTCACCAACTCAGAATCCGTAATGACCTCTCCAACATTTTCCAGCTCATATTTAACTTGAGCCACCCAGGTAAGATAAGAAGAGACACTCTCCTCCTTACCCATCTTAGTATCATGCAAATTAGCCTTTAAGGCCATCTTTCGGTTCTCGTTCTTTGCCTCAAACAAATTCTTAAGTGCATCCCACATCTCCTTGGCAGTCTTTTTCTCAGCCAAGTGTGGGATAAGGTGATCCTTCACTCCATACAGAATAATCCTCTGAGTTTTGGCTTCCTTTACCTCATGCAAATACAAAGAAACATGATCTATTGTGGGAGCTGCTACAACAAAGTTGACATAGTTATAAATCTTGTTCTCCTTGAGAACGACTGGCAATCAGACCTTCCACTGCAAATAGTTGGAAATTCCATCCAGCCGATCCTCATATATAATGCTTGCAACCATATTCTCTGTCACAACTCAAGGAAAACAATCACACCCTTTTTCCCAAAAGTCACACTTCCCACTGTCACTCAGAGACAAAGCTTTGATACCATGTAGATTTTTAATGACAAAAATCAGCAAGCTAATATTTTGTCAAACACTTAGCAACCTAGAGATAATTGTCTTCATAAATTTCATAAATTCATAAACTCACATTCAGAAATACACATTGCTAAGAAAAATACCAGCGGAAATAACACAGTGGACAACAACCCATAACACACATAAATTTAGGCAAATGTCAGGAAAAACCCCAATGTGGGGAAACCCAATGAGAGAGAGAGAGAGAGAGAGAGAGAGAGAGAGAGAGAGAGAGAGAGAGAGATCTATTATTCAACTTCAGGAAGGTACATATCAGCAACAAAATAACATTTCCAGCCAAGGAAAGTACCTCACAACACCAAATCTGTCCCACATAAATCTGCCTCATTTTCCGTGACAAAATTGTATTATTGTACGACCTCCTCTGTACCTCGTTTTCCATGGCCACAGTCAGTTATACGGACTGTTTCGTACGTCCCAGAAACAACCACAAAAAATCTGAAATCCTCCTCGAAAATCATGCCCGAAATGCCTTGATTTTTGTGCCAAATATGCACAACTATACGGAATTTTACGAACTGCACAGATCCGTATAGTATGGCCTCCCATAGTCAGATCCGTATAGTATGGCCTCCCATAGTAGAAAAATATTTTGGCCCAAAATAGAAAAAAAAT
>ML790466.1:101601-117825 GCA_009831015.1 Picea engelmannii | reverse complement strand
ATATATATATATATTCTCGGGATCCGTGCCCTCCTTCCTTAGAAAACATGCCCTCTTTGCTGCTCACTTTCCTCTCTCAAGCATACTCATAAAATCTCTCTCAATCTCCTCCTGATGTCTTCTCTTTGACATGTCTTGCACACTACCCAATACATTCTTTTATAATCTGAAAATGACATTTTCCCCCCAAAGTGTCTTTTCACCTTCCCCAACCCTAAATCTAAAGGCCAAGATTAGATCTTGTCTTTTTTAAGATCAAGGGTCATGATCCATTCCCTCCAAAATGTCTCATTTAAAATTAAAGTGAATTTCACTTTATTACATAAGTGCTTTATGAAAATAAAGTCACTTTAAAAATAGAAGGTACACTTTATTAAAAAGTCACTTTAATAAAAGAACCACCACTTTATAAAAACTATTACAAAATTAAGTGCTTGGTTGTGTAAACATTAAGGTAACATCCACATACAAGACAAAACATGCACTCCCGAGATAAAAAGCTAACAATCCATACCTTCCATAGAGAGATCCATCCCTTCCAGTGTCGGATGAATATTCCTATCAAGTTCCATATTCATAGCTAGAAGCATTTGTAGTAGATCATATGGTTGAATCATAAGCATATATAGATGCATAGTCTGATCCAACACCAATAACTTCGATAATATCCCTTCCATACCCATATCCATGCCCATAGCTAGCATCTCTTTCTATAGATCCTATGTAGCAGGAACAGGTCCAAGTGGTTAAGAAGAATACATTGATCTTGTTGACCATAAAGATCTACATCAATAATAATACCCCGTAGCTTCCCTTCACTCTGTTCCATACCCATAACCACCAAGAGCATCAAATCCATACACATACCCATAGGCAAGGGTAGGTCTATAATAAGTGGATACAGTTGGTCCAGTCGATGATCCAGATCCATGTGTTTGTGAGTGAGATATAGAGCTAGCAACATCACTAGCAAAGACAACAACTTACCCACCAACAATGGATTCTAGCCCAGTTGCTTTTGGAGATTAATCCATGACGCAGTAGTTGTATACCCATACCCATACCCACCAGTTGACTTAGTTGACCCAGTAGAAAATTCTACGATACCTAAAGTCATCGTAGAGGCAATAGTCTTGGTTCCATTGGTTCCATAGTTACGTATATAATATAGATATCCAGATCTAGTTACTAATAGAGATCTAATAACATCGGCAGCGTAATAGGAAAAGGCATCAAAATCATAGGTACCCTTAGTAGTAGCCACCGTGGGATAGGCACTAGGAGTTTGTTTCTTTAGTAGTTTCAGGTCCATATGAGGCAAAGGTTACAAAGACATAGGTATTAGGAACATATTCATACCCACCAGGAGTAGTTCCGTATGCATATCCAGTTCCTAGGCCAACAACATCCCTTCTACCAGGTCAATACCTAGAAGTAGAGACAATAGCAAGGGTAGTATATCCAGTAGCACAAGTAGTAGACCCATACCTATAACTATACGACCCAGGTGCAATAGATCCAGTTGAATAAGAAGCAACATCAGTAGCACCCCTTCTCTCGAGTGTAACTTAATTTTTAAGTCCCTACTATCAGTTCGTAGAGATAGTAAATTGGGACCC
Organism: Picea engelmannii; assembly: GCA_009831015.1. Classification (NCBI taxonomy): domain Eukaryota; kingdom Viridiplantae; phylum Streptophyta; class Pinopsida; order Pinales; family Pinaceae; genus Picea; species Picea engelmannii. The sequence goes on along the minus strand of ML790466.1, from coordinate 116,206 downwards.
TCACATTCAATATTAGATAAAAGCAAAAGGCCATACTCGCATATATTTTTGGGAGCTACGCATGCATCCTCACTAATATTCCTTTGCATCGGCTAAAGAAGAAAACATGAAACTCTAAACCTTTGCAGAAACTATATGTGTAATACCCTCGCTATTGTGCATTTCCCCTCTAAACCAACTCACCATGAATTGATCTTCCATCTAGAGAACCTTCACATGACCAATCATTGAACCAACAATATTCAATAAGCTTACTCCTCTGAATCATCCAGCTCCTCAAAAACTACTTAATGTAGAAGGAGGCTTAACACTCCTATATAAATACAGTGGAACCACTGTAGAAAAAGGTAGAAATCCACCGAATCTGACAAATGGAACTTATCCAAACAATAAGGAACCCGCTATCCAAAAGAACGTGGAACCCCTTCAGGGAGAACCCCTTACCGAATGATATTGCACCCTATAAGTAGTGGGTAGAACCCTTACAAAATTAGAACCACTTATCCCGACCTTACTTTCCTTTGATCATGATGGGTAAACATGTTCTACTCAAAGTGATCTATTAGGGTAATAATTGTAACTCAAACTAACTTATATGCTGGCGGTTCAGATCAATCAACTTGATATTATGGGTATGTATCTTGGAATGGATATGATGGTGATGGATCTGCCTCTGCCACCGATGCTTATGCCTTTGCTTGCTCTTCTCTTGGTTCTCGAAATGAAATAGATGCTCGCTATGTAGATTTTATTGATCGATCCAAAGCACATGTTTCTTCACCACCAGAATCCTTCTCGATTCCATGGCCTTTTCATTCTCCATATGGATATCCCAATGCAAATCGAGACAAAGACCTAGTAAACCCAACAATAGGATAAGCTTGTGCGATCATATGGTGTGTTAGTGTGGGGAGGGTAACTTCTATGCTCGGTCGATGGGGACTCATTGACCTGCATAACAACAATTATGAATAGTGTTGGACCAGTTTTGAATGTTCCATTATCTATATAGTGTCACGAGTAGCCCGGTCAAGTGATAACTTGGTCCCCTCTATCCGTGCTCAAGTCTCAACGATGTGCATCAGGTTGAAAATTTTAAGGGGCTGTAAGTTTAGGGGCACTTTTCCCTCCTCTTATTATGATAGGGATTTTCCTTTATGTTCTCGGTGGATTTTCACTATGACTGAGTTTGGTTGATCACATTCACAGCCTGTAGGGAGGCGTTTAGTATTATACCTATAGCTATGCATAGAGAGAAACAGATAACCGCTAGCATACAAAGCCATACTGCGAACGATTCATTTTTCCATCCATCCAATAGTGACTAACATATTGATTCGAAAGTGCCCCCACTTCCACCCACATATTACTTACTTTATTTGAGGCTATGGATTATCGATCCATAATAATGAGTCTCTGTTACTTTTCCATAGAGGATTTAAGGGGCTACATGATTCTTCAAGGGTGGTCCCATATAGGTGAAATATTCCACCCACCTGCCATTCTAGTAGAGTTTATAGTCTATATTAAATAGACAAGTTGTGTTAGTGTATTTCCATGGCAATACAATGCAATTAATAATTTCTCCCAGCAAGCCAAATGACTATACGAGAATAACAATAGTGTTGTTGAAGTGTTTGGGTTGTGTTGATCTAGGTGGATATTGGTGGCCACCCACCTATTGCACTTGGACCCCCACCATTTTTTCTTTCAGTTTTTCAGTTTCCTTAATTGCAACACAATTTATTATTTTTGGCAGTTTTTCGGGTCCTGAACTTCCGGAGCCGTTTTGAGGCCCTAAACGACATTTTTTGGGCATCTATCGATTGGATAATACCATCATGATATATTTTGTGAATAATTTTAGTCCTCAGATAGATCTTTCTTACAATGTATCATATGCGTCAAACGGATATAGTATGCCAAAGTTACGACCCTGGGAAATTGATGTACCAATTTACCCCGACGGGGCCCATATTCTGGCGTTTCATCTCCTAGGGTTAGGTTTTTTTGATGTTTAAGGTTTCCATTGTTTCTCAATAAAAGATAGGCCTTCGAGCCTCATTGAAACATAGTGTTTAGAGGCTTGTATTCACCACATCTCTTCTCATAGATAAGCTACCAATGCCCTAGCTAGTTTATTCCTATTTTGTTTGTAAACAAATTTCAGTTCTTTGATATTAATGAAATGAAGTGTTATTTCCGCTGCATATTTATATTCATGGTTATTTGTGTATTCTGTTGTGTTCCTGCATAAATATGGATCAGTGGTATCAGAGCGGTCTTCTCTTTCTCAATCCTTCTTTGCATGTCCCCAACGAGGTAGGGGTATATGGAGTTAGGGCTCGATCTGGTTGAACCTTTGCAAGATCAGCCTCGCAAACCCCGATGACCGCCCATGGGGGATGAAAATAAAGATGAGGGATCAGGAGATCCTATTAAAATATTGCTCGAGGAGGCCCTTGAAAAACAAAGGAACGCAATGATGGATAACTTCTCCCAGATCCTTCAACGATTGCCCACTGCCTGCGCATCTGCATCCAACAACCACTATGGAGGTGAAACCCCTTTTAAGGTACAAGTAAACTTTGACATTCCCATATTCGATGGTCAAATAGATGAAGATGTCATAGATAGATGGTTGAATATATTAGAATGATATTTCTCATTTCATGACTTTTTAGACTGGGAGAAGATTATTTTTTCACTGCTCAAAGCCGCCCCCCATGTCAAGGACTGGTGGGAAACCTACTGTGAGAAAAAGGACAAGGAGGAACCCTCCCTGTTCTCGGCCATACCCACTTGGAATTCTTTGTGAGACGCCATCAAGGAACAATATTATTCTATGGGGAGCTATGAGGACAAGTACATACAATGGACTATGTTGTGGCGACAAAGGGATCTAGATGTGCATGAGCTGACGAATCTATTCCATACCCTGCGCACAAAGTTGGGTATCAAATATTCGGAGAAACATTTGGTGTTGAAGTACTGAAGTTGTATACACATATACATTTAGGAGGAAATGGAGTTCCTCGACATCTCCTCACTTGGTACGACATATCGGTATGTTGCCAATATTAAGCATAAATTCAAAAAGAAGAAGAGAGACTTTGGATCTGCGAATCAAAAGCAAGCGAAAGGTGCCCTCAAACTGCAGAACAAAGGAAAAAGCCAAGGCATGGAGGCTGAAGACAACATACCAAATCTGCAAGCAAAGAACAACACCGCGAATCCGAAGAAGGACATGGGAAAGTGGTGTGAGTTCCATAAGAGTTCCACTCACAACACAAGTGAGTGTTGGGCCAAACAGTCACTAGTGGCCAAGATGAGGGATTCTGAATCAGAATCATGCTCTGACACTGAATCATAACCTAAGAAGGGGAATGACAGAGGGAAGAATATTATCAATGTGGAGCCCAATGCCACCGTTTCCACCACGAATATCCAAAAGGAAGAACCGGAAGATCCAAAGGAGGAGGAGCGTCTCTTCCACTCTTAGATGTGGGTAAAGGGTTCCCTGCTATAGTTCATTGTCGACAACGAGAGCCAAAATAACCTCATTTCATCATAGGTTGTGAAGCATTTGGGCTTTCCAACCACAACACACCCATAGTCGTACACCATCGGGTGGCTTCACCAAGGACGGGATCTCCGCGTCAACCGACAATGTCGCCTTCCCTACAACATCAAGCCCTTCACCGATGAGGTATTATGTGACATTGCTCTTATTGATGTTTGTGATGTATAATTAGGACAACCATACTTGTGGAAGTGACATGTTGTGTATGAGTCCCAGCCTCGCGTTGTTATTGTTACTTTGGGAAATAATTTGTACAGGATACTAGAGGTACCACCTCCTATCGCTATCTATTTGGTTACTGCAAAACAATGCAGTAAGCTCATTTCCAAAACTAGGAAATTTGTTTTCCTGATGATTCTCCCTTAGGGAAAGAATAATACTGTGTCCATGACCTCCAGATAGGGCTCTTCCACACGACAAAAATGAATGGACAAGGTCATGGAGGAGTATCAGGACATAGTCACCTCACCTGCAGGGGTGCCTCCGCACTTTCAGGTCAAGCACCCCATCAATCTGTCCCTAGGTGCACCGCTCCCAAAGGACAGATCTATCAACGCTCTGTTCTGGAGAACGATGAAATCAAGATACAAATTCAAGAGCTTCTGCAGAAAGGTCACATCCATCCAAGTTCATCACCCTGTGGTATCCCGATCATGTTGGTGCATAAGAAGGATGGGACTTGGAGACTCTGTATTGACTATCGGGCACTGAACAAGATCACCATCTAGAATAGGTACCCGATCCCATGGATTGATGACCTTCTGGACCAACTCAAAGGGGATAAATATTTCAGCAAGATCAACTTGAAGTCCGGGTATCACCAGGTACCAATTGAATTGTCTAATGTGTGGAAGACTACCTTCAAAGCCAAGGAGGGCCTTTTCGAATGGTTGGTCATGCCTTTAGGGTTGACGAATTCTCCCGCAACCTTCATGAGGTTGATGGATGACATCTTGTGTCCATTCACCAACTCATTTGTAGTAGTGTACTTGGATGACATCCTAATCTTCAGCCAGACTTGGGAAGAACACCTCCACCACATCCGACAGGTCCTCCAAACACTACAGAAACACATGTTTTGTGCCAATTTGGAGAAGTGCACTTTTGGCATGACCCAGGTTCAATATCTAGGATACATTATTGATGAGAATGGGGTGCATGTGGATCCAACCAAGATCCAAGTCATTCGGGATTGGCCAACCCTGACCACTCTAATAGAGTTTTGCAGCTTTCTGGGTCTTGTTAATTTCTACCACAGGTTCGTGTTGGGATTCTCTCATATCACTTGGCCCTTGAGTCAAGTCACCAAGGGAGGAGAGAAAGAAAAATTCTTTTGGTCGGAATCTCAACAGAAGGAATTCATAGAATTGAAACATCGCCTCTATTGTGCCCCATTGCTCACATTACTAGACTTGCAACAACCATTTGAGATCGAGACATATGCCTCTGACTATGCTATTGGGGGAGTTCTTACTCAATAGGGATATCCAGTGGCATATCACAGTGCGACATTATCAGACACAGTCCGAAAGTATCCCACTTATGACAAAGAAATGTATTCCATTGTGCAGGCTTGCTGAGAGTGGAAGCATTACATTTTGGGGAAGGAAATGATCATCCACATAGACCACCGACCCCTGCAGTTCATACAAACACAAGGGAAGTTGTAGAACGATCGCCATTATAAGTGGTCCACATATCTGCAACAATTTCATTTGAACATCAAGTACAAGAAGGGCATTACCAATAATGTTACAGACTTCCTCAGTCGACCACTGATTGTGGTGATAACCACCATGCTCAACTCTTGTGGGAACGAAACTTCTGATTGGTCACTTCTCTACAAGAGCGATCCATATTTCGGCCATACATACAAGACACTATTGGAGGGTAATCGAGTTCCAAATTTTCACCTCCAGGATGAACTACTATGTCACATGGGACACCTTTGTGTTCCTTCAAGCGAGTGTGCCAAGATGATTTGGGAAGTGCACTATAGTCGGGTCATTGGGCATTTCAGGGTCGAGAAAATAGTGGCAGTACTGCAAAAGTATTTCTATTGGCCAAACCTTTGACAGGACGTCGGGAAGTTCATCAGATCCTGCACCGCCTGCTCCATTACCAAACTGACCATCAAAAAGCAAGGCCTCTATACTTCGTTGCCTACCCCTATTCAACCTTGGGAATCCATATCCATGGATTACATGTCTGGCCTTACTTCTACTAAGAATGGAAACAACTGTGTTTTTGTGGTTGTTGACAGATTATCGAAGATGGCCATTATGGTGGCCTGCAAAAAGAATATCACAGCAAAATCCACTGCTAAACTATTCTTTGAACGAGTGTGGGTACACTTTGGGATCCCAGAGTCTATCATATTAGATCAGGACAACAGGTTCCTTAGTACATTTTTGTCCAGCCTCTGGTCAATGCTGGACACCAAGATCACTAAGTCCACAACTTTCCATCCCCAAACTGATGGTCGGACAGAGGTCGTCAACATGATGATCGTACAAATTTTGCGCATGTACAACTCAAAGAATCCACACACATGGGATGAGATCCTCCCCTATGTACAACATAGCTATAATCGGGCCCTCCACATCTCAATCGGCCACAATCCCTTTCAGGTGGGCTTGGGGTTCCAACCACTATGTCCCATTGACATAGCCATACCATTTGCAGCTACTCAAGATGATTCGGCTCATGTCCAGTCTGAAGCTGCCAAGGAAAAAAGATTCATTGAGTGCATTCAACACATTCCCAACAGGTTCATGACATATTGGACAGAGCCAATTCTTAGTACAAGTAGCGACATGATCAACATCGGGTGCAACACAACTTCTAGGTGGGCAAAAAAGTGTGGCTACATTTTCAGAAGGACCACCTCGCTGGACCCCACTGCAAGATTTTTCTGCTTTGATATGGGCCATACACCATCACCAATTATGTAGGGGACAATTCCTTTGAGCTCAGTATCCCACCATTCCTTGTTCTGCACCCAGTGTTCAATGTGGACTGCCTTCGACCTTAATTTCCACCTCTACTGGACACATCCGACATGGCATAACAACTCACACCAACATATTTAAACCCAAACTGCATGGAACAAGCCACAACTGATTGTATTATGGAAACACATATCAATAACATCCACCAACAAAGGATCCGTATATATCGAGTTGTCAAAGCAGGCCAACTCCTTCACCATGGCAAGTGAATCACCAGGGACCAAGTTCAACAGAAGTTTCCTCATCTCATGGAGGGAATCAACGTAATGGGGACCATTGCTTCCTAAGGGGGAGGAATGATCTAGGTGGATATTGGTGGCCACCCACCTATTCCACTTGGACCCCCACCATTGTTTCTTTTAGTTTTTCATTTTCCTTAATTGTAGCACAATTTACTATTTTTGGCAGTTATTCGGGTCCTAAACTTTCGAAGCCATTTTGAGGCCCTAAACGATGTTTTTTGGGCATCTACCAATCAATATCTAACAATAGTATTCCTGGGATAGATCTTTCTAACGATGTATCATATGTGCCAAACGAAGATAGTATGCCAAACTTACGACCTCGGGAAATTGATGTACCAATTTACCTCGATGGGGCCCATATTCTGGCATTTCATCTCCTAGGGTTAGGTTTTTTGGATGTTTAGGGTTTCCATTGTTTCTTAATAATAAATAGGCCTTAGAGCCTCATTGAAACATATATTTTAGAGACCTATAGCCGCCACATCTCTTCTCAAAGATAAGCTACCAGAGCCCTAGCCAGTTTATTCTTATTTTGTCTGTAAACAAATTTCAGTTCTTTGATATTAATGAAATGAAGTGTCATTTATGTTGCATTCATGTCAAAGAGTTGGCTTAGTTTGATGGATAGTTGGTATCGATTGTTGGTTGTCATTGATGTCAACCATTGGAGAGTGATATTCTTCTGTTTGTATGTGGAACGTCACATAACTCCTCACGGTTAGAGAGTTATGGCCATGATAAGTTGGAGAACCTAGGTTTGGGTAATGGACCCAAGTTTGTTTGATGGATAATGGTATTAGTTTTGATATGTTTGCAGGTAGTACTATTTTATATGGATAGTACATGTCATGAAATTTATGGTGGTATGTGGAACATCACATAACTCCTCACGGTTTGATAGTTATGGCCTTACGAAGTTGGAGGACCCTCATATGTTGGCTTGAAGCCCCAAAAGGTCAAAGAAGTCAAAGATCCTGCAAAGAAGAAATTATTATTTAAATGATAAATTAAAGTGACCAAGTCAAAAAAGATTATTTAAATAATAAAGTGAAGTGACAAAATCAAAGAATATTATTTAAATGATAAAGTGAGGTGACAAAGTCAAGGAGGAATATTTAAATGATAAAGTAATGGAGAACTTTCTAATTATGGAAAGTGGTTAACCTTAAAAATGAGGAAAATAGTTTAAGTGACCTATAAATGGGTTAAGTGACCTAGAAATAGGTTAAGTGACCTAGAAATGGGTTAAGTGACCTAGAAGATGGAGAGTATAAATAAGAGGCAAGGCTCTCTCATTTTACATCATACTTGAGCATATTGAATATCTATAGGTGACCGAGGTAACCAAGGGATATCTAAGCCGAATTTTAGAGGGAAGGTGAATAAAAGAAGGCTAGAATTCAAGGAAGGATAAATTATTTTGATGATGCTTTCTAAGGTATGTTATTTATAGGTCATATCACTATTTTCGCAATAACGCGAAGTCAAAAAAGATTATTTAAATAATAAAGTGAAGTGACAAAATCAAAGAATATTATTTAAATGATAAAGTGAGGTGACAAAGTCAAGGAGGAATATTTAAATGATAAAGTAATGGAGAACTTTCTAATTATGGAAAGTGGTTAATCCTAAAAGTGAGGAAAATAGTTTAAGTGACCTATAAATGGGTTAAGTGACCTAGAAATAGGTTAAGTGACCTAGAAATGGGTTAAGTGACGTAGAAATGGGTTAAGTGACCTACAAGATGGAGAGTATAAATAAGAGGCAAGGCTCTCTCATTTTACATCACTTTTGAGCATATTGAATATCTATTGGTGACTGAGGTAACCAAGGGATATCTAAGCCGAATTTCAGAGGGAAGGTGAATAAAAGAAGGCCGGAATTCAAGGAAGGAAAAATTCTTTTGATGATGCTTTCTAAGGTATGTTATTTACAGGTCATATCACCATTTTCGCAATAACGTTTTTTCTAGAATGATTCAGACCATGAAATTGCTATTCCATTGAGGAAAAATATCCAAGTATCTGTGGTAAAACATTCAACTTGTGGGTCGTTGTATTTTGGATTTACACTCCGTGGAAAATGGGGTTTGTGGTTAGTCCTAAAAGTAGTCTAAAACAAGTGTTTCGGGTAAAAATGTCATAACTTCTTCATAACAGATCCAAATTCAGTGAGACCAAATTTATTGGTTAGAGTACAATATTTATTATGCTCTATAACATTTTGAGATCAATTCAACAAACATTCTGTGCAGGGCACGCTCTACAAGGTCACTCTCTAGAATAAGCCAAAATTCAGCAAGGTATGTCATTTTTGCTATAACGCTTTTTCTGAGAGGTTCCAAGTAGTAACACCTGGAGGAATTTCATAAAAACATTGAAGAACATTGTATATCATTTTCAGATCTTTATTCATTACAAGTACATAGTTATGATTATTTCAAGTTAGGGTTGTTGACTAATCCAAAACTAGTCATGTGAGATTAAAGAAAAGTTTGATGAAAATGATATTCTCTTGTTGTTAAAGTTAAGGAAGGTTTGTAGGTATGTGATCATATACACCAGGTCTATTACAAATTTACAAATCATATTTGGATGATGAAATTGATGAGGGATTTTGGTTGAGGTACATGTTGGGTACATGGTTGAGACAAGTAGTTGATGAGTTGGCACATACATGAGGTGTATAGTTGATGATGTTGGTACATCTTTATGAGTCATAGTTGATGAGTAGTTGATAAATGATTGGTACATAATTGGTACATGGTTAGAGGAACTTGTTATTAGTATTGCTGACACATGGTTTATGGATGATGTAGCATACTTGTATTGGTATATTATTAGAAGCACATATTGATCTTGGTGATGATTATGAGTTGTTGTGTTATTCTTGGTTGATGCACATATTTGAGAGTTGTCTTGGTGATTGATATTGGTGAGTAGAACTCATATGGTTGATAATATTGATGATATAGGTTGTTGTGATAGGTTGTTTGGACAGGTTTTTGTGACATGTTATTTGTACAGGTTTGGTGCATGGTTGATGCACTTGTTCATGGTAGAGGTTGAGGTACAGGCTGGTGCATGGTTGATGCACTTGTTTATGGTACAAGTTGGTTACAGGTTGAGGTACAGGTTGATGCATGGTTGATGCATGGTTCAGGTTATTGGCACAGGTTGATTGGTACAGGTTTACAACAATATATCTCATAGTGATAGTGTGACATTGGTTCCATCATTCTACTTATACGTCAGGGCGGTTGGACGGGGAAAGGATAGGTGGTTGTAGCCACCTTCCAATTGTATCCGGAGAACATAGGGGGTTTTAGCCTCCTTCTGGTTGTATCCAGAGAATTGGGGAGTTGGAGCTTCCCTCAAGTTAGAGCCTCCTTCCAGTTGCAGCTGGAAAAAAAGGGAATTTGGTGCTTCCAATGGATGTAATTCTTCAAGACATATAATAAAAAGCATTCAGTGGTTTTCTCACGCTTTGGGTTTCCACATAAAACATTGGTGTACTGTGTCTGTGTATGATAGTTCATTTTTTCATTGCTTATTTACTATGTAGTTATTGGATGATAATGCTACATTGATATAACACTTGGATTATATAGTTAAAAGGGATTAAATTGCTCTATTACTGATTCACCACACCTCTCAGTAATAAAAAATTGGTATCAAAGCGAGTTTCCTTCAGGAAACAGTTTAACCACTGGAAGGAGATCATGGATTATTATGAGAATGGAGTACCAATGTTTAATGGTCAGAATGGTCCTAAGTATGAGATGTGGAGCAGAAGGACGAAAGTATTTTTACAGTCACAAGGACATTATATTTGGCTATCAGTTGTTACAGAATATGATAGTTCAAAAAGGGAAAAGACTACAACTAAGAAGGAATTAAAGAAGAATAAAAAAATAGCAATGGATTTCATCTTGGAAGGATTACCTAATCTGGTAAGAGAAAAGGTTGGTAAATGTTAATCATCCAAAGAAATTTGAGATAAGTTACATGACATATATTCTTCACCCATCACGGATTCAGAAAATGCCAAAGAAGATGCATATATAGAACAAGAAGAAAGATGCTCATCATGTCAGACAAATTTAAAAGAGGAAGAGTATGAAGAAGAAACAATTGATTACAAAAAAAAATTCATCGGTGCAATTAAATATCTAAGGAAAGAAAGAGAATAAAACAAGTCATCCAAGAAAGAATTGATGAAGCAAAAGAAAATTATTCAAGGTTCCGAAAAATATCAGTAGGTCATCAAGAATTTAAGAGCTCAACTATAAGAGGCCAGAAGAATTGAAGAAACTCTAGAATATAAAAATAAATGTTTAGAAGCCAACATAGCAACACAAAAGGAAGAAGCAGAAAAGAGAGAAAAGATATTGATGGATCATCTCAAGGAAAGAACCAATGACTTAAACCAACTTGAGGAAGATTTTGGTCAAGAAGAGAGAAGACTGGAAGAAGAAATAATTACATTGAAAATCCAACCTGAAGAAGCAAAGAGAACATAAGAGGTCATGAAGTCTCAGATAATGAAAGAAGAAGAGGTTGGGAATCTTGAAGAAGAAGTTGTCACACTAAGAGTCAAAATTGTCAAGCTCAACAAGAATGTTGAAGAGACAGAAACACCCACATCAATTGTAGAGAATGAAGAGAAGCACTCTACGTTGCTAGAAAAGAAGAATGAAGAAAATAGAAAGAGTTATGCAGAAGTAATCAAAGGAAGGAATCATGGTCAACCAGAATCTAAGAAAACTATTGAAGATACATCTTCAAGAAGACCATCCATGTTCAAGCCACAAAGAAGCTTCAATCATGATCATGATCAGTCAAGGAAAAAATTTAGAAGGACCATGCCACAAAGAATATCATTCACTCCCAGGTATGAAAATTTATTTTATGGTCATTGTTTTTATTGTACTAACTTTGGAAATAAGGTTGCAGATTGAAGGGATTATAAAAGAAAGAAAGAAGTGCTTATGTGGTCACATGTAACATTGAGTGTTACAGATGTCATAACTATGGACACATAGCCAATGATTGTAGAAGAATGATCGATACTTCCATGAAAGAGAATATTGATATCAAATATAAGAAATTATGGATGAGAAAACAGGAAGAACATGTGAACAAAGACCAGGTACCGGAGATCGCAAGATTGGCAATAAAACGAGATGAAGAAAATTCTACAGAGAAAAAGAAAGATGTCAGATACATAAAGGTTTGGAAAATAACTGAAAGAAAGGAAGGATAGGTAAATAAGGAACATGTTTAAGAGATTGTACTTTCAGGCATTGTAGTGAAATATGAATCCACAGACAGAAAGAAATAAGTCAGAGCTTAGAGAGATAATGAATCTACCAATGAAGATGATGATGAATCGACCAATGAAGATGATGATGAATACACATCAAAGCATGAATTGTTCTAAGCCATCCGGCTTGGAGACTCCCAGGTAATATGAATATTATACAGGGGGAGTCTATGTGATAGCTATGACAAACCAAAGAACCATCCTTCGAGCATCTTGCAGAATTTGAGAAGATAGATCCCGAGCAGTTAGTTAGAAGAAGTACAATTTTATGGATTAATCAAGACTTCATGATAGTATATTGATAAATGGGTCAGCATTATGGACAGTTGTGCAAGTAAATTCTTGGACAGTATGGACGAGAGCATGGATTCATATATTGGTTCAAAGAGTGGTTCATAGACAAAGGAATATTATCATAATGGATGATAATTACATAGGAAATGGCTCAAACAATGCTAATGGATTCCAAATTTACAGATATGTTTTTGGACAGATGAAGTGCATACAACAGATCACATTCAAAACAAAGTAATGCTCAAAAACAACAATGATAAAACTCCCTACAAACTATGGAAAGGAAGCACAAACAACAACCTCTACATCAAGGTAACTCAAGGTAGTATTTTATTAATTGAAATTTATGTTGATGATATTGTTTTTGGAAGTACTAATGACAGGTTTAGCCAGAAATTTGCAAAATATATGCAGAATGAATTTGAAATTTCATTACCTGGAGAACTATCCTTATTTCTGGGTCTTCATATATGTCAAAGAAACCAAGGAATTTTTATTTCTCAAACCAAGTATATCATAGAAATGCTAAAGAGGTTCAGAATGGAAGATTGCAAACCAGTTATCACTCCCATGCAAACCAATTGCAAGTTGAACAAATATGATGATTCAAAGTCTACATATCAGAGGAAATACATGGCAATGATTGGTAGCCTACTATATGTGACAACATCTAGACCAGATGTAATGCAGGTAGTTGGAAAGGTGGCATGATTTCAAGAAGCATCAAAGGAATCACATGTATTAGCAATGAAGAGTATTTTTAGATATCTCTAAGGAACATAAGATTTTGGATTATGGTATCCAAAAGGAAATGATCTATCACTTATTGCCTACACAGATGCAGATTGGGAAAGTTGTATTGATGACTGACAAAGCACCAGTGGATCAACGTTATACTTTAGTGAGTGTTTAGTATCGTGGTTAAGAAAGAAAAAATCATTAGTATCTTTATCTATAGCCAAGGCAGAGTATATTGCAGCAACATCATGTTGTACACAGGTTATTTGGATGAAACAAACTCTGACAGATATATAGGTTGAGTATGTCGGATCATGTTGTCATTGATGCCAATGGTTTGATTGATTGATGTCAAGTGATTTATTGATGTCAAATGATTGATTGATTGATGATTGATGTAATATAATATGTATTTTCCTTGATGAGAATGCATAGATGAAGATGGATCAATGAGTTGTCATTGATATGATGAAGATGGATCAATGAGTTGTCATTGATACATGATGAATATGGATCGATGTGGTTTCATTGGTATATGATGCATTGTTGGAAAAATGTATATATGAATCATTATTGTCTTATCATGATTGATAAGGTGCACAAATGGATGAACTCCAAAGTGGTCCCCTTATGGTGAAAGCCCTCACGAGAAGGCGCTTTGCGGATTGAGTTACCCTAGAAGAATGGTTGGAGGACCCATGCTCTCATTATTGTCTTATCATGATTGATAAGTTTCACAAATTGATGAACTCCAAAGTGGTCCCCTTATGGTGAAAGCCCTCACAGGAATACGCTTTGCGGATTGAGTTATCCTAGAAGAATGGTTGGAGGACCCATGCTTGTATGTGGAATAACAAGATGAAGATCAAGGAAATTATTGGTGAAACTATCCTAGATGTATATTTCTTGTCATTCCATTTCCAGTGGTATGTATAAAGTCACATAACTCCTCACGGTTAGAGAGTTATGGCCATGAGAAGTTGGAGACCCCAGGTTTGGGTAATGGACCCAAGTTTGTTTGATGGGTAACAGTATGATTTATGATATATTTTCAGACAATACTATTCTATATGGATAGTAAATGTCATGCCATTTCTGGTGGTATGTGGAATATTACATAACTCCTCACGGTTTGAGAGTTATAGCCTTACGAAGTTGGAGGGCCCTCACATGTCATCTAGAAGCCCCAAAAGGTCAAAGTAGTCAAAGTGGTTTAAGGATTTTTAAAAGGTAAATAATAAAGTGAAGTGATGAGTGTACTATAACTCAAAGTGAATACAAAATAAATTATTTAAATAATAAATTTAATGGAGAAATTAGAAGTGGGTTAACCCTAAAATAAGGAAAGTGGGTCCAAGTGACCTAGAAGATGTTTTTAAGGAAGCTACTTGGAGAGTATAAATAAGAGG
>ML790466.1:64204-91646 GCA_009831015.1 Picea engelmannii | reverse complement strand
AATAAGGAAAGTGGGGCCAAGTGACCTAGAAGATGTTTTTAAGGAAGCTACTTGGAGAGTATAAATAAGAGGCAAGGCTCTCTCATTTTAATCACACTTGAGAATATTGAATATCTATATGTGTCTGAGGTAAACAAGGATATTTAAGCTGAAATACTGAGGAAAGGTGAAGAAAAGAAGGCCGAAATGCAAGGAGGGATAAATTCTTTTGATGGTGTTTTCTAAGGTATGTTATTTACATGTCATCTCACCATTTTCACTATACCTATTTTTCTATAATGATTAACACCGTGAAATTTCTATGCCATTGATAAAACATACCCAAGTATCTGTGGTAAAAAAATCATCTTGTGGTTCGTTTTATTTTGGGAGTTACACTCCGTGGAAAATAGGGTTTGTGGCTAGTCTTGAAACTAGTCAAAAACAGGTGTTTCGGGTAAAAAGTCATAACTTCTTTATAACAGATCCAAATTCAGTGAGACAAAATGTGTTGGTTAGGGTTCAAGAGGTAGTATGCGTTTTAACAGTTTCATATCAATTTAACTAATATTTTGTGCGGGCCACACTCTACAAGTTCTCTCTCTAGAATAAGTCAGAATTCAACAAGGTATGTCATTTTTGCTATAATGCCTTTTCTGAGATGTTCCAAGTAGTTCCACCTAGAGGAATTGCATAAAACACACTGAAGAACATTTTTTTATCAGTTTCATATCTTTATTCATTACAAGTACAAAGTTATGATTATTTCAAGTTGGGGTTGTTGACTAATCCAAAACTAGTCATGGTTGAGACAAGCAGTTGATGAGTTGGCACATACACGAGGTGTATAGTTGATGTTGTTGGTACATATTGATGAGTCATTGTTGATGAGTATTTGACACATGATTGGTATATACTTGGTACATGGTTGGATGCACTTGTTTATGGTACAAGTTGATTACAGGTTGTTTGGCACAGGTTGGTGCATGGTTGATGCACTTGTTTATGTTGACAGATTGATATATGTTGAGGATTGTTGCCTCATCTCAGTTGGTGTTGATAATGTAAGTTGATTCTTGCATATAGAGTTGGTTCTCTTGTAGAGTTTTACTCTATTCATTTTTTGCTTAAAAACCCCCAGATTGAAGTCCATAATAAAAAGAAAAATTGTACATACATCTTGTGTTCTTTGTGTTCCTTGTGGAGATGATTTGTTGATGATATGTTGCTGATATATGTTGCTAATATGTATTCACATCTAACTGATTATAAATGAAAGCAATGAGTAATGAGAAAATGTTGAATGTTAACTAAGAAGTTTTTTGTGTAAGAGGGACGTTTTGGAAAAAGATCCCCATACTCATTCACCCCCCCCCCCTCTAAGTGTGGTAGGTGTGTCCAACAGAGTATGATGAGCCCATTCCAATCTATTGTGATAATACAAACGCCATTAGTATCTCAAATAACTCGGTGATGCAATCCAAGACAAAGCACATTCCAATAAAGTATCACTTTCTATGGGAAAAGGTTGCAGAGAAGAACATCAGAGTTGAATATGTGGGAACAAAAGAACAAGTGGCATACATATTTACAAAACCGCTTCCATGGGAATCCCTTGAGTATCTTCGCGAGAGACTAGGAGTAATTTATACTCCAAAATGAATGATTTTGAATGCTTATCTTATATTTCTTATATGTACACGAGGAAGCACGATAAATAGGACAAAGGGGGAGAGATTTATCAAATGCAAAGGTAAATGCTTGGAGAGAGAGCATAGAGGCATGTTTCCAAGGGGAGTGATTTTCACAAGGGAAGAATGAGCGATGTGACTTCAGAGTGATACCCTTTGTCAAAGGGGGAGATATTATTCATATGAAAGGAGAGAGAGTAATTAGAGGCTTATAAACACAAAGAAAAATCAAAGGCATGTGGACAGGGGGAGCAACCCCAAGGAGAGTTCAATCAGGGGGAGAAGCCCCAAAGGGAGATACCCTTTTCCATTGATGTCAAATGGGGAGAGATAGAAACATTGACGAGGACTATAAGCATGAAATTTATCATGACTAAGTGTTTCCATCAATGTTATTGTTTCCATCAATGCCAAAGGGGGAGATTGTCAGACAATTGGCTTAGGTTGATGGATTGTTGGTTGTAATTGATGTCAACCATTGGAGATTGATATTGTATTTTTATGTCAATCCTTACTGATTGATGTCAACCCTTGGAGAAAGTCTGGTAGTGAATTCTGGTAGCACAAAGGTTTGGGTAATGGACCCAAGTTTGTTTCATGTATAATGGTATGAGTTTTAATATATTTTAAGGTAATACTATCCTATATGGATAGTACATGTCATTCCATTTCCGGTGGTATGTGGAACGTCACATAACTCCTCACGATTAGAGAGTTATGGCCATGAGAAGTTGGAGAACCCAGGTTTGGGTAATGGACCCATGATTTTTTGATGGATAATGGTATTAGTTTTGATATATTTGTAGGTACAACTATTTTATATGGATAATACATGTCATGCCATTTCTGGTGATATGTGGAGTGTCACATAACTCCTCACGATTTGAGAGTTATGGCCTTACAAAGTTGGAGGACCCTCATATGTTGGCTTGAAGCCCCAAAAGGTCAAAGAAGTCAAAGAGATTGCAAAGAAGAAATTATTATTTAAATGATAAATTAAAGTGACAAATTCAAGAAGGATTATTTAAATAATAAAGTGAAGTGGCAAAATCAAAGAAGATGATTTAAATGATAAAGTGAGGTGACAAAGTCAAGGAGGAATATTTAAATGATAAAGTAATGGAGAACTTTCTAATTATGGAAATTGGTTAACCCTAAAAATGAGGAAAATAGGTTAAGTGACCTATAAATGGGTTAAGTGACCTAGAAATAGGTTAAGTGACCTAGAAATGGCTTAAGTGACCTAGAAATAGGTTAAGTGACCTAGAAATGGCTTAAGTGACCTAGAAGATGGAGAGTATAAATAAGAGGCAAGGCTCTCTCATTTTACATCACATTTGAGCATATTGAATATCTATTGGTGACTGAGGTAACCAAGGGATATCTAAGCTGAATTTCAGAGGGAAGGTGAAGAAAAGAAGGTCGTAATTCAAGGAAGGATAAATTCTTTTGATGATTCTTTCTAAGTTATGTTATTTACAGGTCATCTCACCATTTTTGTAATAACTTTTTTTATAGAATGATTCAGACCGTGAAATTGAAATTCCATTGAGGAAACATATTCAATTATCCATGTTAAAAAAATCATCTTGTGGGTCGTTGTATTTTTGTAGTTATACTCTGTGGAAAATAGGGTTTGTGGCTAGTCCTGAAACTTGTCTAAAACAAGTGTTTCGGGTAAAAATGTCATAACTTATTCATAACAGATCCAAATTCAGTAAGAAAATTTTTATTGGTTAGATTATAGTCTTTAGTATTCTGTGTAACATTTTCAGAATGATTCAACAAATATTCTATGTGATGCACTCTCTACAAGGTCGCTCTCTAGAATAAGTCAGAATTCAGCAAGGTATGGCATTTTTGCTATAACTCATTTTCTGAGAGGTTCCAAGTAGTGACACCTAGAGGAATTTCATAAAACACACTGAAGAAAAGTTTGTATCATTTTTAGATCTTTATTCATTACAGGTACATAGTTATGATTATTTCAAGTTAGGGTTGTTGACTAATCCAAAACTAGTCATGTGAGACTAAAGAAAAGTTTGATGAAAATGATAGTCTCTTGTTGTTAAAGTTAAGGAAGGTTTGTAGGTATGTGATCATATACACCAAGTCTATTGAAAAGCTACAAATAATATTTGGATGATGAAATTGATGAGATATTTTGGTTGAGGTACATGTTGGGTACATGGTTGAGACAAGTATTTGATGATTTGGCACATACATGAGGTGTATAGTTGGTGATGTTGGTACATTTTGATGAGTAGTTGATACATGATTGGTACATACTTGGTACATGGTTGGAGGCACGTGTTAGTAGTATTGTTAACACATGGTTTATGGATGATGTAGCATTCTTGTATTGGTATATTATTAGAAGAACATATTGATACTGGTGATGATTATGAGTTGTTGTGTTATGCTTGGTTGATGCACATATTTGAGAGTTGTCTTGGTGATTGATCTTGGTGAGTAGATATAATTTGGTTGATAAGATTGATGAGACATGTTGTTGTGATAGGTTGTTTGAACAGGTTGTTGTGATATATTATTTGTACAGGTTTAGTGCATGGTTGATGCACTTGTTCATGGTATCGGTTGAGGTACAGGTTGGTGCATGGTTGATGCACTTGTTTATGGTACAGGTTGATTACAGGTTGAGGTACAGGTTGATGCATGGTTTAGGTTATTGGTACAGGTTTACAGCAGCATATCTCATAGTGATAGTGTGACAGTGGTTACATCATTCTACTCGTATGTCAGGGAGGTTGGACAGGTGGTTGTAGCCACCTTTTAGTTCTATTTCGAGAACATAGGGATTTGTAGCCTCCTTCTGGTTGTAGCCAGTGAATTTGGGAGTTGAAGCTTCCCTCAAGTTGTATCCTGGGAAACTAGGGGGTTGGAGCCTCCTTTCAGTTGCAGCTGGAAAACAAAGGAAGTTGGTGCTTCCAATGAATGTAATTCTTCAATAAATATAAGAAAACACATTATGTGGTTTTCTCTTGCTTTGGGTTTCCACGTAAAATACTGGTGTACTATGTATGTGTATGATTGTTCATTTTTTCATTGCTTATTTACTCTGCAATTATTGGATGATAATGCTACATTGATATAACACTTGGATTATATGGTTAAAAAGGATTAAATTTCTATATTACTGATTCACCCCGCCTCTCAGTAATCCAACAGTTCCTGCATAAATCTGGAACATGTGTTGAAATTATTATCAGTGTTTTCCTTCCCCATATAAACTGAGATATGTAGTTCAGAGTAAGTTTGGTTTATTAATCTAGAAATATTTAGTGGGAGATCTATACAAACTGGTCCAAAGAAATCATGCTAACTCCATGCAACCATGCACTAGTCTCCATGCAACCCATGCTATGAGCAACACTGATCTAGCTCAATAAAGAAACCAATCTACACATAGATAAAGCAATCAACTAGGAGCCTAAACCAATCTATACTGAGTAATCAATAGATACCAAGCAATCAATTGATACCGATGAAAGACTCTGAAATAAAAAATAACCAAGTAACATATATAATGGAATAAAAACACTAGCAATGACCAATACACTGATCAGAACTATAGGAGATACATTGTACAAAAAGGAACTATACTAACCCACTTGATCGAGAAGTGCACCGCCCCACCTTACTGAGTAATACATTGTACAATAAGAGGGCTAAACCGTGCCATATCTAAAATCCAACTTCACCAACAATACATAGGTTCTCAATAGGACAGAGGCATAGGGAAGTGCAGAAGGTTAGGGAAAGCACCAAAGGAAAAGTCACAAAAGGAAAGGGCATAAGTACCAATGAGAGCACCTTAGTAAAGAGTTTCGTTGATGAAATATTATCCATAACCACTAGTAGAATAATAATATATGGAAATAGGAGCATAGCTTGGACCAACAAGTGAAGGCAAAGTAAGGAACAAAGCCCGCATTTTTTCTAGATCCAATCTCACCCGCAACATACAAGTAGACATTCTTGTTGGTTCCATATCTAGTATATACATTACGAAAAGGAAAGCATAGGGTCCCTCCTCTAGATGGACCATACATGGGAAGGCACAGTATTATAGCACATTGGTGCATGTTCTAAAGCTTATAAAGAGTAATCAAGGGCATATCCAGATCGAACAATACCCATAGCACCCATGTAAATTCAAGAAGCAGATAACCCCATTGACCGAGTATAAGAACCATTCACAAAAGAAAAGGTAAGGGCATAACCAAGGTAGTAGCCAACAAAGGTAGAGTTATTAGGGGGGAAGTTAGGAGAAAAGAAGGGAAAGGCGATAGCCATGGATTCATTTGACTCATCAACTAAAGTTGATCACCCAACGTCAATAATATAAGTAAAGGTAGAGGCATAGGAACCTAAGGTCATAGAAGGAGAGGCAATTTGATAGCTTGGAGATTGAAAGCCAGAAGAAGATAGATATCAAAAGCTAACATATTCACCAATCTTAATTTCCCTTCATCCAACTCTGGAGAGAGAAACAAAACCAATTAAACTTGTTGATCTAGCAGAAGCAAGGGTGGGTGGACCAATTTTCAATTCATTTTCATATCTCATTTTGGGACCTATACCTTGTCCATTTCGAGAATCTGAAGTGGATGACCTGGTTCCATATGTGGATTTAATTGGAGATTCAGATCCTATAGATCCATCAATATATAATGCGACATCAATTGGAAATTCATAAATAGGTAAATAATGTTATGCCAGAATAGAAAAAGGTTACAACACATAGAACATGCACAATACAAAAGGATTTAACGAGGAATACCATAATGATCAATCATAACTATCACCTTGTCGGGATTAAGAACCACCAACAACGAAGGAAAGGGCAGAGTCTTTTACAACAACTAGAGAAGCAACAGTTTAGGTGATGGAAGAAGTACCAGTTGCAAAGGCACCTAAGGTGCTAGGTGGCTCTTCGAATAATTCTCCTAACAATAATTTTTCTTCTTCGGAAAACTATTGGCTTCCGTAAATTAATAGGAAGAAAATGTAAGAAATAAAGAAAGAGAGTAATGGAAAGAAGAATATTCCGGTTCGAAAGACAAAGTGTGCCTAAGGCCTACATTCATTGAACCAATGACTTAATCAACAGGATCACTTTCTTAAACGACTGAATCACCCACTGGATAGACTGCTTAATCTACCACATCTACTGAAAAATCTATTGCTTCATCTCCTGAATCAACACTGGCCAAATAAACTACTGAAATGACTATTGATGGTGTTGTTACCCTTATCTATTCTCTTGGATCTATTGCAATAGATATTACATAATCTCCACTAATTGTGTTTTCCTAAGTAAGAGTATTGTATATTGAGTAATTAATTCCATTTCCAAAGATATTCTTTGTTGTTAGGAGTTAGCTAATGGAAGAGATGAACCAGTAGAGCTAAGAGAGGAAGAGTTATAGTTAGAGTTTATTTTTTGATAGGGTTAGAGATAAACATGAGGGAGTGTGGTTTACCTAAGCAATAGTATCTATACTTAGTAATTGATTCCCTATTATTGTTTTACTAGTAATGACTAGACTCCTTAGAGAATATTCTCGAGATGCTAAGGGCACAACCTCGTCTAGGCCTTTCTTTTCCATACCCATATCTCATAGCAGGAATGTCAGGTCCAAGTGGTGCCTCCTTCCTAGCTCTTGGCTTTGTGTGGACCCTGGATACCCAATGGATGGGACATGAAGGGATGTTATGTAACTATTGCTTGATATTCTTGAACTTCAATGGGATCCGTACAAAGGGTACTTACTATACCAAATTCATGAATCTAGAATGGGATATTATTGATAGTAGAATAGGAAGGGGTGTCGTGGTAATGGAAATTACTCTTATGCTAGTGGGCAATATTCATTTATACGAGGTGGATATACTATTGGTGGATATGATGGTGGTGTTAGTTCAACTAGTTCTTCTTCAATGGCTTAAAACATTGATGGTATTGTTCACATTGGGATTGGATCTACTGTTATTGGTGGGTGTTCTTGTTGGTGTTGTTGGATCAACAACTGGATCAACCAAATCAAATGTGAGATATGAAACTAGTGAAACAACCAGATCAAAATATAGCTCTGTTGTTATTTTTGTTTCTATATCACGATCACTATCTGATTGAAACAAAATCATGATATCAAACTCCTCCAGGTAGTGTTTGACTATCTATTATATATGATATGATGGGAGATAGAAGGGAAGCTATGACGGGAAGGTATCAATGGCAATTGTATATACTATTTAAACTTGATCAATGACTAGTGAAACAACTAGTGGTGGATAAGTTGGGTAAACTTCAATGGATTAGGGGTTAACCTATTCAAATACACTTGTTGCTTCCACTTAGTAAACTGGTTAATTCATCGTGGCAACCCTATTGATTGATGGATTTAGAAGTGGAAGATATGTTAAGCAAGGTGTTGCCTCTATAATTGGTCCTGGAACTAGATAAATTACCTCCGTCATTGTTTCTTACCCTGTAGTTGGGTATCAATATTGATATGCTCTTGCCTCTTATGTTTTTTTGTCCATTGTTACCCCTAGCTCTAGTTGCTTAAATGGTTGCGGGTAGGTCTGGATCAACTTCAATTGGTAAATCGGATCAAAAAATGGTACTAAACGAAATATGGAATTGGAGATTCCATAATTCGATCTGGAACTTCACCCGACACTAGGTGTGGAATGGATTCTTTGACTCGATCAATCAGTTCTATAACGGGGTAAATAGTGTAAACTTGATCTCTAATCAGATATGGATCAACTTTTTCTTCAATGGGTGGATCAATGACTACTTATGCTACCTTTTCCTATGATGCCACTTTCACTTGGTCAACAAAGTAAGCAATTGGATATGCTCAAATAAGGACTGGTTACTCTTCAACAAGATTTACTCATGTTTTGACGTGGTAAACTTAATACATATAAAATGGGTAAAATGCTCTTCTTCATGCTTCCTTCATTGTTGGGTGATCAATTTCCCTTGCCCTAGTATTTGTTTTTTATGCTTGTTTTTTTACTGCATTCTCTATCCTAATGGTGGTTGAGCCATTAGTAGCAGAGGCATTGGAGTAAGTTGATGGTGCCAGTGATTCTCCAGGGGCCTATCCTTGTCAAAATATATTATATATATAATTATATGATGCTTCAATGAATCACTTTTGGCGTTCGATCAAGTCCTTCTATGTGCTTCTATCACCACTCAATCCTGGGCTCCACTAAATGCGGGGGTTTAGCATACATAGGGCTACAAATATTACTTAGTATCTTAGGGGCCTATTCCTATACATTTTTCCTTGAATAAACAGTGTCTACCCTTTGGTGAACAATGAATATGTGATTTTAATTCAAAGGTGACTCCTAAGTTGCGTAAAGTACGAACCTCCCTAGGTCTGACCCACGAGTAATGCCCTAGAAGGCATACCATATTTTCACCTTCCATGTGTAGATATAGGTACAGATAGAGTTGTTGCACCAACGAAAGATCCAGTGGTGGAGTCCATGGTTCCATATCCAGGTTCAAATCCAATCTCATCTTACCTCACACCATTAGAAGCAAGGCTAGACCCAGAGCCACTAATAGCATCACCCTCAGTTAAGGTTGCAGTAGGGATGAAAAATATTCCTAGTGTAAACTCCACTTTTGGGTGGTCCCCCTTCTCAAGTGCACTGATTTTTGTATGGTATCCCCTTCCCAAGTCCATAGCTTTCTCTGATTTATAGAAGTGAGTTCACCATACAGGGGAACTTGGCGAAAAGAGGGAAATATGCACTGACGATTATTAGGCAATGCACTCTTAGTGATTCGATCAGAGATAGTACCGTTATCATTTTGGTTTTAAATTTCAAAACCCACGAATCCAAATTACTAAACAACCAGTATTTATATATCCTAGATGATTCTCTTAATGGATGATCTATGTGTTTAATCTACATTAACTAACATCAGTGAAAAATAGAGATTGAAAGCTAGTAACGTGAATTGAATTTGTTTAATTTCCTGAATTGAATCTGTTTAATAACAGGTAGTAGCGTTTCCTATCCCACTATTAGCATAAGTAGAGCCAGTATATCCAGAATTCAATACATCACTAGAAGCAATAGCGGATCGAGCAACATTTATATTTGACCGAGTGAAATCATTGGTAGCAGGGTTGGTTTCCCTTCTAAGTAAGGTTCCAAATTCAGTTGACCAAGATGGTGATATTGACCCGAGACCAATATTTCTTCCTTAACATTAAGATCGAGTTTAAGGTTCATCCCCAAATCCAAAGTTAGTATTTGCATATCCCATTGAATAACTAGGTAACCGGGTGGACAAAGTAGCATATTATTCAATAGTAGAGTCCTTAGTGGCAGAGTAAGAACTAGCAATAGATGTAGATCCATAAGGACTTCCTATTCCATATCTAGGTGCATATCCGGATACATATGCATATATATATCCATTAATTAGATATCTCGTTCCAGCATAATCATATCTGGTTGACCGAGTAAAAGCAACAGTTCCAACCATTGACCTTGAAGTAGATCTAAATGCGGAACAAGTTTACCTTTTCCTAGAGTAGTAGCACCAATTGAAAAGTAAGCATCCTTGCATGTGCCAGTACCAGCTTCCCTTTGCACCATGGTTCAATATTGTAACATCACCGGCCACCCAGGTCGGGCCATGCTACTCTAGAAAATGCTTTCATTCTCTAATACCATAATGTAACATACCCAACATCCAACTGAGCTATGCCACATAAAATTTTCAAACTGCATGCAATTAAAACATATACACACAGAACTCTTGCAGAACTTTATATATAAAACGTAAACATACAAATACATTTTGTAAATTCACATATTCATACTGAAATAATAGTAAATGTATACATGCATCATATACAAACAATACCCATAAATATAAACATAGTTATAAACCAGACAAAGGATAAACTCATAAAAATAAACATGTAAATAATAATGCAACATGTAATTTATCACACAATTGACATTTATCTTGGTAAGAATATCATCAACTGTGTGCAGACATTCCTAGAACCTCCCATATCCTTAGATCACATTGTTCATCACTCTTAGCAGTCAGTCACCCCTGAGATGGGACCTCACTCCACCCGACCAAAGGGATTCCAAACTAGGATGATGTATCATAAACAACAGAACAGACTCTATCACGGGTGCCAACTCAAACTAACAGCCTACAGTCCCTCATTCCCCACATGCCTATCCCACCCCAGGAAGTGTGTCCCTTCTCTACTCAACAGTCCTTTGACTACCCCACTTCCTTTATGAGCTTCAACAAGAGGATGGACATGAAGTCTCAGAGCCATGTAGTTGTAGTTTAGCACCTTCAGGAAATCAATTCTCAGCAATTCTCTCACCTAGAGAGAAATTTCTCATGGGCCTAACAACCTGCTTCTTTAGTCCAGCTCCAAAGCTAACCAGGTACACCAACAGGTATGGATACGGATACAAGTTCAGGTACAGTGACAGGAAGGTACGGAGGACAACTGACTGAGTGAGTGAATGATCATGGAATTATTGAATGGATGACTGAATGATGAGAAAATGAACTAAGTCCAAACTATATGTATGCATGTTCCCAACTTGACACTTGTCATGTTGGGAGCTACTTTGGCCCACTTGTCCCCATCCTTAGAACTTAGGATAAAATATTTATCCATACTTTATACTTTAAGGAATATTAATATAATATTTCTTTTTGGCTTAAGCTCCCTAGCTTATCCCCTTTTCTTAACTTTTATCCCTATAATATTCCTTTTTGGCTTAAGCTCCCTAGATTAGCCCCTTTTCTTAACTTTTATTCCCCCCTTTCCCTAACTAGTGGATTTTAGTCCCCCATACTCTTTTATCGTGTTCGGTCTGCGCACAACGGTCTATTTTATATTAATGATGAGACATATACAAAAATAGGCTCACTGGCCTTTAGCATCTAGGCTCTCTGGCCTAATACAAAACATAATCCTCCTAGCTTATAATAATTGGCTCACCGGCCTATAAAACACAACATATACACAAAGGCTCCCTGGCCTCAAAATCTCGCGCACTTAAGTTGTTGCGCGTGGTATCCTAGAATGTGCACACTTCATCATTTTAGTGCAAAGTACATACATGCACTATGCCATGAAAGGTGCATACAAAAATGATACCAAACAACTCACCAACTTAAAAACATTTGCATTTTACATTTACAATTGGGTTTGGCCTAGGGGTATTACAATCCCATCCCCTTATTTATGCATTGTCCTCAGTGCATTATGTACATATATACAAAAACAAATTCAAAAATACTCAAAAATATGTGGGTATTATGTCCGCATTGCATCCTCATGCTCCCAAGTAGCGTCCTCAGAACTGTACCAGGTCCATTGGACCTTTACAATCCCTATGGCTCGATTATGGAACTGTTTGATTTTCCAGTCCAGAATGCGTTCTGGATGCACTTGGAAAGTGCCTTCTTGCTCCACCTAAATCACATTCCAATCAATAACATGAATAGCATCAGGTATATATTTCTTGAGCAATGATACATGGAATACATTATGAACAGACATAGAAGTAGTAAATGCAATCATATAATCCATTGGACCAATCCTCTCTAGTATTTCAAACGACCCACAATAGCGAGTTGCCAACTTTGAACAATTTCCCAACTTCAGGGAACTTCTGTTGGCCGTCACTTTCAAGAATACTTGGTCCCCAACTTTAAATTCCCTATGAGTTCTTCCCTTATCAACATAGATTTTATTCCTATCTTGGGCAGCCTTTAAATTTTGTTTTTTTTTTCAACATTTTCTCCTCCATTTTCCTGAGTAAATCTGGCCCAACCACTGCTCTATCTACTGGGTTATCCCAACTTGTCGGTTTGTTGCACTTTCTGAAATAAAGTGCCTCAAATGGGCTCATATTTAGAGATGTTTGGTACCCATTGTTATAAAAAAACTCTTCTAAGTATAGGTAGTCTTCACATTTTCATGGTTTATCCATCACATACATCCTCAACATATCCTCAATCACTTGATTCACCCTCTCTGTTTGTCCATCTAATTTTGGATGATAAGTTGTACTAAAATTCAAATTCATTCCAAATCCATTAAATAATTCTTTCCAAAAATTTGAGCTAAAGTTTGGATCTCGGTCAGACACAATTGTCTTGGGTATACCATGCAATAGAGCAATTTCTCGCATATAAATATCAACAATGTTGGTTGCCTTGTGAGTGAGATCTACTGGAATAAAATGGGTAGCTTTAGTAAGCTTATCCACCACTACCATGATAGAATCATGTTGCTTTTTTGTTCTATGAAGTTTGGTGATGAAATCCATTGTTACAACTTCCCATTTCCACACAAAAATGGTCAATGGTTGTAGTAAACATGCTAGGTGTCTATGCTCAACTCTTACCTTTTGGCATTCCAAACATTTGACAATAAAATCAACAACTTCTTTGTTCATGCCTGGACAATAATATTGGCTTTTGATAGCTGCAATAGTTTTCTGATAACCTGGGTGCCCAACATAAGGTACATTATGCATTTCTCTCAATATTATATTTTTCAATTCATGGGAATTTGGTACATAAATTATTCCCTTGTACGTCAGAATTTCATCATTATCTAGCTTATATTCTTCAATTTTCTGTTGCAAATTACCTTGTTGTAAATTTTCCACTAATTCCTTGTATTGCAAATCTAATTTTGCATCCTCCAAAATTTTGTCTTTCAAATCTGATTGGTACATGCTAATGGTTGTAGTATGCAATTCATGCACTCTTTTTTTGAGTGCATCATCCACTTTGTTCTCTTTCCCCTTGATATGTTTTATATCAAAGTCATATTCACTGAGAAATTCTAACCATCTACTTTGCCTAGCATTTAGAGTTGGTTGATCAAATAAATATTTCAGACCATTATGATCTATCCTTAGCTCAAACCTTTTCCCCATGAGGTAGTGTCTCCATTTTCTCAAGGCATGCATTATGGCTTCCCACTCCAAATCATGAGTGGCATAGTGTCTTTCATGCTCCTTCAACTTCATTGATTCCTAACATATATCAAACCCATTTTAACTAAGGACTCCACCAAGTCCTTCTTTACATGCATCTATGCATACAATTAAGTCTTCATTTGGGTCTGCAATACTTTTTATTGGAGCACTTGTTAATAATTGTTTCAAGTGTTGGAAACTCTTTTCACAATCCAATGTCCACTGAAACTTCACACCCTTCTTTTGTAAGGAAGTGATTGGGTGTGCAATATTTGAGAATCATTCAATAAATATCCTATAGTAGCATGCAAGTCCCATGAATGATCTGACCTCTGTCACATTCTTTGGCATTGACCATTCTCTAATGGATTCTATCTTCTCAGGATCCACTACTATCCCATCCTTTGAAATGATATGTCCCAAATAATGAATTTGCTTCTGATAAAATGATCACTTGCTCAATTTGGCATACAACTGATGCTCCCTTAATACTTGCAACACCATCCTAAAATGATTCTCATGCTCTTTGGAATATACAAGGATGTCATCCAAAAAGACAATGACAAACTTGTCTAAATATTCTTGGAAAAAACCATTCATTAAGCACATGAAAACAACTGGTGCATTTGACAATCCAAATGGCACCATTGTAATGACCATACCTTGTCTTGAAGGCGGTCTTGTTGATATCTTCCTCTTTAATACTTACCTGATGGTATCTTGACCTGAGATATATCTTTGAAAATATCTTTGTATCCTTCAATTGATCAAAGAGATCATCAATCCTTTGCAGAGGATACTTGTTCTTTACAATCACTTTATTCAACTGTCTGAAATCAATGCACAATCTTAATGTCCCATATTTCTTCTTCATGAACAAGACTATGTCACCCCAATGTGACACACTTGGGCGTATATACCCCTTCTTTATAAGTTCTTCAAGTTGCATTTGCAACTCCTTCATCTCTGGTGTACTCATTCTGTAAGGATTCTTTGACATTGGAACTACTCCAAGAATTAAATTTATAGATAAATCAATATATCTCTTTGGGGGTAGTCTTGGTACCTCCTTGAACAAATGTTCAAAATATTCCAAGACTGCATGATATTCCAATTTTGGCACCTTATCTTTAGGTGTCTCTTCCATATGAGCTGCAAATATTTGACACCCTTTTTTGTAACATTTCTTCAGCTCCAATGCTGAAATTTCTCTGATGGTTACTGCCTTGGGAATTCCCTGCACTTTCCTTAGGTTCCCTTCCTCATCCAAGAAATTAAATTCCTTGTTATGACAATTTAGGATAGCATGATCTTGGTCCAACCAATCCATCCCAATTAGACAGTCATAGGAACCTAAAGGCAAGATGTTCAAATCTTCCCTGGTGTTCAGTCCATTCATGTCCATAAGACATGACTTAACCATTTCATTAAATTTTATTTTGGCTCCGATAGCCAGCTGCACCAACCAAGATTTTCCATGCTTACTTCTTGGCAAATGCAAACTTTCCACCATCTTAGAATCTATATAACTATGACTAGCACCTGAATCAATTAAAATAACAATGGTTTGGTTGTTGATCATACCTTCCACTTCAATCATATGTGAGTGATACTCTGCTTTCTTGTTGTCCAGGGATGCATAGATCCTTGATACATTTCTTCCCATGTCCTCCACTATTTCATCTTGTTTTACATTGTGAATAGTCCTCACTTTTTCACCTCTATGAGGAAAATCTATGAACATATGATCTCCTTTACAGCCCCAACATTGAATAGGTGGTTGCCTTGGCCTTTGACCCTCTGTCTCAATCGTTCTGGTTTATCTAGAAGTTTGTTGTCCCTGAGGATTATTTCTGAAGAATGGTGGCTTAGACCCCTTCTTTCTCTGATCCATGTTGAATTTATTTTTGTCTTCCCAAGATTTTTGGAAAGTTGGCCTTGTTTTTTTTTTTATCATATAGGCATTTAGCTCACCTTATGGTCTCCTCCAATGTCTTGGGATCATCATACTATATTTTGTCACTGATGAATGATGGAAATCCACTCAAATACCTCTGAATCTTAACTATCTCATCCTCGATGAAAGAAACATACTTCAACAATTCTAAAAAAATTCTTTCATATTCATCTATGGTCATACTCCCAAGCTTGAGTTCAAAGAACTCTTTCATTTTATTGTCGTAGTATCTCTTCGTCAAGTATTTATTCTCAAAATACTTATTGAATTCCCTCCAAGTAACACTTTTCTCTTTAATGTGTTGCACCTGCACAAGATGATTCCACCACATGGATGCATTTCCCTTGAGTTGATAGATGGAAATTATTCCTTCTGCATGAGATGAATAATTATGCAATTGAAAATATTTTCTCATGCCCAACAACCATATCTCTTCATCTTCATCCTTCTTGTTCATCAAATTTCAACATGTACACCCATATATAGAATGTGCAACAACACCATAAGGTAATTCATGCTCCACACATCTATAACTATCGTGCATCACTTCTCTGTCATGCCAATAACTGGTATGCATTACTTTGGTGTCGCGCGCCAATATTCACCGCGTAAAATTTTGGTTCATGCACTAATACATGTTGTGCACCATTTTTTTTGTCGTGCACCATCTTTGTGTCACGCGATAATATTTCGCACGCATTTTACTCTACACATTGCACCACACCAAGTTTTAGTATGCCCCCACCACGCACCAATATTATGTGTGCACCATTAACTAAATTGTCGTGTGACAACATAAACCCACATTGCACGCACACCAATAAAATTCCTCTGTGCTCTGCCAATATTGTGCACACCACACACACCCTTATTATGTGTGTGCACACCGTGTGCACCTTATTATGTGCATGCACATTGCATGCCAGTATTATGCATACGTCACTCAATCTGCACCGTGAAATTCTAAATTTAGTGCACGCACCCGCACACCAATATTTCCTACGCGGCACCAAATTTTAGTGCACGCACCCGCACGCCAATATTTTTCTGCGCAGTGCCAAATTTTAGCACGCACACCAGCACACCAATATTTTTCTACGCAGTGCCAAATTCTAGCGTGCACACCACCGCACCAATATGTTTCTGTGCAACACCAAATTTTAGCGCGCGTGCCTACACGCCAATATTTTTACGCATATCACAATCTTTTCACTGTGCATCATGCATTTTTAGTGATCCCACCTGCGCACATTCATTTTTATGCGCATCATGCATTTTTAGTGATCCCACCTGTGCACATTCATTTTTATGTGCATCAATTCCTCATGACTTCCGCTGTAGAAATTGGGGTTTTTTCCTAACTTTTTCCCCATTTTTACCATAGACATTTTGCAACTATAAAATTTGTTCAATTTCACCCCGATAACATCAAATCAACCTCTGCAACAACAAATCGCTATGTGTTGACATTTCTGGAACAAATTCCCCCCCCCCACTCAATTCACGAATTGAGAATTTTAATCAACTAATTTCGCTCCATCTGTCATGGCTTCACTGTAACTTCAAATTTGACCAATTTCGGGTCTAAATTCGCTAGAACGGATATTAAATTAATAATATATCACCACTTAGCCAAATTTCTCAATTTTTCCATGAATTTAACAACAAAAATTGAGGCATTTTCCCAATTCCATGCAATTGTTGTTACTTTTTACCATGGACACTCTGCAACTTGAAATTTGTCCACTTCAAAATAAATCCTCTATGAAATTTCGCTTCAACTCAACTTTCTCGGACCATCCAATATCAGTGTTGAAAACTAAAGCTCTGATACCATATTGTAACATCCCCAACCACCTAGGTAGGGCCATGCTACTCCAAAAAACGTTTTCATTCTTTGATACCATATCGTAACATACCCAACATCTAACTTAGCTATGCCACATAAATTTTTTGAACTGCATGCAATTAAAACATATACACACATAACTCTTGCGGAACTTTATATATAAAACATAAACATACAAATACATTTTGTAAATACACGGATTCATATTGAAATAACAGTAAACATATACATGCAACATATACAAACAATACCCATAAATATAAAGACAGTTATAAACCACACATAGGATAAACCCATAAAAATAAACACGTAAATAATAATGTAGCATGTAATTTATCACACAATTGACACTTATGTTGGTAAGAATATCACCAACTGCATGCAAACCTTCCATGAACCTCCTAGCCTTAGACCACACTGCTCATCACTCTTAGCAGTGGGCCACCCCCAAGCTGAGACTAAACTCCACCCGAGTAAAGGGATTCCTAACCAAGATGATGTATCATAGACAACATGACAGACTCCGTCACATGTGCCAACTCAAACTAATAGCCTACAGTCCCTCATTCTCCACATGCCTGTCCCAACCCAAGAAGTGTGCCCCTTCTCTGCTCAACAGTCCTTTGGCTTCCCCACTTCCTTTTCGGACTTCAGCAACAGGTCAGACAGAAAGTCTCATAGCCCTGTAGTTGTAGTTTATCACCTTCAAGAAATCAATTCCCATCAATTCTCTCACCCAAAGAGAAATTATCATTGGCCTGACAACCCACCTCTTCATTCCCACAGGCCTGACAACCTGCTTCTTTAGTCCAGCTCCCAAGCTAACCAGGTACACCAACAAGTATGGATACAGATATAGGTTCAGGTACAATTATAGGAAGGTACGGAGGACAACTGGCTGAGTGAGTGAATAATCATGGAATGATTGAATGGATGACTGAATGATGAGAAAATGAACTAAGTCCAAACTATATGTATGCATGTTCCCAACTTGACACTTTTCATGTTGGGAGCTACTTTGGTCCACTTGTCCCCATCCTTAGAACTTAGGATAAAATAATTATCCATACTTTATACTTTAAGGAATATTAATATAATATTCTTTTTTGGCTGAAGCTCCCTAGCTTAGCCCCTTTTCTTAAATTTTATCCCCCCCTATTTCCCTAACTAGTGGAGTTTAGTCCCCCATATTCTTTTATCGTGGTCAGTCTATGTGCAACAATGTATTTTATATTAATGATGAGACATATACAAAAATAGGCTCACTAGCCTTTAGCATCTAGGCTCTTTGGCCTAATACAAAACATAAGCCTCCTAGCTTATAATAACTGGCTCACCAGCCTATAAAACACAACATATACACAAAGGCTCCATGGCCTCAAAATCACGCGCACTTAATTTGTTGCGTGCAGTATCCTGGAATGTGCACACTTCATCATTTTAGTGCGCACTACATGCATGCATTATGCCATGAAAGGTGCATACAAAAATGATACCAAACAGATCACCATCTTAAGTACATTTGCATTTTACATTTACAATTGGGTTCGTCCTAGGGGTATTACAAAGATGCACTTGATCCAGAGCCAATCGATGAAGATATAGCTCCATAGTTAGCCTTAGTAGAGCCATTTTACCACCCAAGTGAATGGAACCCTACCTGGATAACATAGAAACCAACATGATATAACATTCATTTACTATGGGAGTTATGGTATGGGAGCACATGTTCTCTACCTAGAAACTGAGTCTTTAAAAGTATTTCACGTAAACTACTCTCCCCTTCTCGCACTCCTTGTTAAGATCAATTGCACCATAATGCAAACTGACCTAGGCTATGAGCTTATTACCTACAATCTTTGTCTACCCCTAGTGTTGCGTTCTTCATGGCCCTAGGGTGTTGCATGGGTCCCTGATGCATCACCCCTACCTCAACAGGTTCTGCACGACCTCACGGTCTAAGGATCATTCTTAATCTCCCCTGTGAGTCTGATTGACTCTTTGATTCCCCATAGGAATCGTCAACACAAAATTGTTTATCCACAAATCCTTCTTAGGAGCTACGCCTATGCAAATAAGAACTAAGTGCAAACTCTCATCCACGTGACCAGTTGATGTGACCACACTCTTCACCTGAAAAGGTATATTGGGTTTCGTGAATTTGCGACCCCTAGTATGAGTCCCTTTGACTCCTTCAATCCCCGAAAGCTTGAAAGGCTAATGGTTCCTTTGACTCCTCCCTTGACTTTTCTTGACGTGACCTTCAATTGCGACCTGGGGCATAATGTTTCGGCACCTCGAAATTTTGCATATCAACGAATTAAAGTGCAGTAACTCCTTTCGTCGGCGATTGAAAGTCATGATGACGCCTCACCATGAATCAACGGTTATGAGCTTCTGTGAATTTGATGGTCCTAATTTTATCGGGACTTCGAGAATCGAGAGTTCACAACTCTCGATTCTGAGTCACAACTTCTTCCATGCCCCAAACTCCGAAATGACGAATTTCAAACACGAGATTGACGAATCTCGTTGATATGGATCCAATGGTCGCTACTCCTCTTGAGCTTATGAGTGATGAAAGACACTCAACCTTAACCCTTCCATTGATCTACCAGATCCAATGGTCCACAAAACTTCGGTAATTCTCCCTCTGAGAATTTCAACCGTCCGTTTAGACTTCACAAAGACTCTTGCCCAATTACTTTGATGTCTTCTTCACCTGATATTAACTTCTATGAGGTGAATTCAAACCTCGTTCTTCCTTTGAAGACTTCGAAGTATCTATCACTCCTGAGCTTGACCTCTATTCTAGATTCAAGGCCTCAAAATGATTTTTGCGCGCACTCCTTGCGACATTCACAATAACCTCTGGCTATTGTAAGTCTCCAACTCTGTGCACTTCCCTGCAACAACAGTTCTTCAACCACCTCCCTTGGTTGGAAAATTCTAAGACTTCCATTGGCCTGCGCACACCTTGCACGGCTTTGTGATATACTCACACTTTTATTGGTACAAGAACAAAGGTAACTCTCCTGATCTTTTCTGATATAAACTTAGAACTCGTTATTGCACTCTTTGCGGACTCTCAATGTACTCTTTGCAGGACTTCTCAGGAAGAGAAACAATTGAAACTTATACTTCTCCTCTCATAGAATTCATACATTCACCATGAAATCACGAGCATACACACACATATAGCATTGAGACAAATGCATAATACAGAACATAAGCAGATTGTAAACATACCATTCAAAAGATGCATACAGTAACCATGACAACATCATGAATTGGAATCAAAGCATTTCTTGTATTAATTCCATTTCTCCTGTACATGGGTTCAATAGCAACAACTATCTGCTTATACAACCTTCTACAATCTCTATTTTTCTTTCTCTACATCTTTTTCCATCACTATGAGAATAATTGATGCAATACAATACACTCAAGGGAGCTTTATAAGTTTTCCCTCCTACAGTTCTAGCTATCTAATCAGAATTAAAAGCTATCTACATTACATTCATTATAATTAAATGCTTCCATATTTGACAGATGAGAGCAGCGCTCAAGATCTGTTAACAATCTCCAAAACATAAATGCAAATACATCCTCCTAGATATTTCATTAATGCTTTATCTTTTGAAATTCAAAATGTTCTCAAAATGTGCATTGGTGCATTTCTAGCTGTCCTTCACATTCATGTTTTCTTTGTTGGCTCGCTTACGATGCTCCTACATCATACTCCCTTGGCTGAAAAATTTATGGACTCATGTTCATGAGCTCTTGCACTGTTTGTCCATGTTTTTGGATCTCCGCTTCACTTTCCAAACTGGCATCCTCAATCGGGTGTCCTTTCCACTTGATTAGATACTCAAGATTTGTCTTTCTCTGGGTCTTCTTCCCAACTCTCTGGTCAATTGTCTTTTCCATCTGTGGATTTTCAGATACATGTAGTTGTTTATCCCATTGAATTTATTTCTGGCTCTCTTCTCCCACTTCATCTGGTCTGTAAGGCTACAGATCTGCTATGTTGAATATGGGTGATATTCCTACCCCATATAGCAATTCTATTTCATAAGCATTGGCCTCAAATTTCCTCAAAATATTGCACGGCCCTATCTTCTTCATCTTCATCTTATTATACATTCCCATTTGGAACCTTTCTTTTCTTAGATGCGCTAGAACTAAATATCCCACTTTGAACTAAAGTTCTCTTATGTGTTGATCTACCCTGCGCTTGTATTCCTGGTTGGAATTCTTTAACCGCTCTCTGATTTTGTTGTGGAGATCTTGCATTTCTACTGCAAAGTATTTTGCTCCAGCACTTCTGAATTCACTTTGTTTTAAGTCCCTCAACTCAGATACTCCTCTCAATTGCATTCCATACATTATCTATAATGGGCTCTGCCCTGTGCTCCTATTAGGTGAATCGTTATATGCAAATTCCACTTGTGCCAGAATCTGATCCCACTGACTGTGATGTCCAATGACCAAAGTCCTCAATAAATCTCCTAAAATTTGATTTACTACCTCAGTTTGTCCATCCGTATGAGGGTTATATGTTGAGCTAAAAGATAAATCTATCCCCAGCTTCTTCCATAGTGTCCTCCAGAAATGACCAACAAATTTGGTATCCCTGTCTGAAATAATACTCCTGGGTAAGTCGTGAAGTCTAACAACTTCTTTGAAAAAAAGGTTTGCAATGTGAGTTGCATCATTGGTTTTTTGACATGGAAGGAAATGTGCCATTTTTGAAAATTGATCGACTACCAAGAATATGGAGTCACAATCCCCTGTGTCCTTAGCATTCCTAACAAAAAATCCATGCTTACTGCATCCCACAGCCTCTCTAATACTGGCAATGGTTGATACAATCATGTATTATGTCTTCTCACCTTTGCGTGCTGACAAATTTTGTATTTGTTGACAAATTTCTTGACATATGTCCTCATCCCTGGCCAATAGTATAAATTGTTCAACTGTGCAAACGTTTTGTCATGGCCGAAATGTCTAGCCAATCCCCCACTATGTTTTTCCTATAGAAGTTTCTCTCTCATAGAACTCTTTAGAATACACAATCGATTTCTTCTAAATAACAGTCCATCCTGACTCAAATACTCAATCCGTTGACTTCTATCTCTTAGAACTAGATTCTTGCATGCCTCATAGGTGTCTTTGAAATCTGAATCATCTCTATACATATCCTTAAGTCTATCAAAACCTAAGGTCTTCACATGACACTCCTGCAGAATCAAACATTTCCTTCTCAATGCATCAACAACATTGTTAGAAGTTCCAAAAATGTGCTTTATAACAAAAGTAAAGTTCTGCATAAATTCAACCCATTTTTCATGTTTTTGGTTCAGTTTCTCCTGTCGAGTTGTGAATTGTAAAGCATGGTTGTCACTATACAAGACAAACTCTTTCGAAACCAAGTAATGCCTCCATTTCTTCAATGTCTGTATGATTGCATAAAATTGTTTATCGTACGTGGAATCTTTTTTCCTTGCATCGTTCAACGTCTCACTGAAGTATGCAATCGGTCTATTGTATTTACTCAAGATTGATCCAACCGTGAATCCACTTGCGTCACATCTGACTTGGAATGTCTTACTGAAATCTGGCAGAACCAAAATTGTTTGTCCAGTTATTTTCTCCTTCGAAAACTTAAAACCTCTCTCCACTTCCTCTTTCCAATGAAAAGATTTATGTCTTTTCTTGATTGTGTCCATCATTGGTGTAGAAATTCCACTAAAATTTATGATGAATTTCCTGTAAAAACTAGCCAATCCTTGGAAGCTTCTGACTTCAAAGATGTTCTTTGGCAACGACCAATCCCTGATTGATTTTACCTTCTTGAGATCCATCTTCAACTCGTTCTAAGAGATCACAAACCCCAAATAAATGAGTTCTTTCCTCATGAAAGACGACTTCTTCAAATTTATCAACAACTTCTCTTGCTACAACCTCCTCATCACTAGAGTTAGGTGTCTCAAATGTTCTTCCTCAGTTTTACTGAATATCAATATATCATCAAGATACACAATCACAGACTTTCCAATGAAATATTTCAAGACTTCGTTCATCAACCTCATGAAAGTACTTGTCGCATTTGTCAAACCAAATGGCATGACAAGCCATTCATACAAACCTTCATTCATTTTGAATGTTGTCTTCCCTTCATCACCTTCTCTCATTCGAATCTGATGATATCCACTTTTCAAATCAATTTTTGAAAAAAACTTTGCTCCACTCATGCAATCCATCAAGTCATCCATTCTGGGTAAAGGAAATCTATACCTGATGGTGATTTTGTTTATTTCCCTTGAGTCGGTACACATTCTCCATCCACCATCCTTTTTTGGACTTAACATTATTGGTACAACGCATGGACTCAAGATTTCTCCAACCAATCCCTTGTCCATCAAATCCTGGACTTGCTTCTTAACCTCTTCATTCTCCTACAACGTCAATCTATACGTTTCTTTGTTTGGTAAACTTTCTCTTGGTATAAGGTCAATATGATGGCTTATACTCTTGATGGGTGGAAATGAACAAGGTAAATCATCCACCACTATATTAGTGAAATACTCCAACAGTTCCTGAATTTCCTCTAGTAGATCGTCTATGGAAGTACTTGTCAAAATGACTCTAGGTTTTCTCATTACAGCAAGCTGCATGCCCTCTTCTTTCTTGACTTCGTCAAGAAGCTCCTTCCCACTCATGAGAAGTATAGTATTTCTCATTTCTTCTTTCACCTTCTTGTCTTTAATTGGTAGCAACATATGCATCCTACCATTCTTCTCTAAGGTGTATGTGTTCCTTCTCCCATCATGAACAACATTTCTGTCATATTGCCATGGTCTAACCAACAAGAGATGACATACATCCATGGGAATAACATCACATAAGATTTCATCTCTGTAACCCCCTATCTTAAATTCAACTAAACATTGTTTAGTGACTGTTACCTGATGTCCCTTTTGCAACCACGAAACGTTGTATGGGCTTGGATGTGAAAATGTCTCCAATTCCAACTTCTCCACCATTTCTATGGATACTAGATTGTCTGTACTTCCACTGTCCATTATTACCTTGCATACCCTATCCTTGGTCTTGCAAGAAGTTCTAAACAAACTATTTCTTTGGACTAGATTCTCCGCCTCCTTCTCTGGCTTCAAGAGAATTTTCCTCATCATTAAGTATCTTCCACCTTCTGCATATTCTGCCTCAACATTTCTCCTTTGCACTTATAAAATGTGAGCTTCGCCTCCTCCATATAGTTTTTTGTCAGGACATTCATAAGACTTATGTCCGATCTTTCCACAGACAACACATTTTATCTCACCACCTCTACCTCTTCCTCTTCCTCTGGCTCAATGAAAAGTGTTTCCACCAGCATATTGTCTTCCCTGTGAACTTCCTCCTCTCTCAGCGTGAGTATGAGGTTTTTTCTTCTCATTCTTGGGCTTCTGCACTATGTCTTGGGAAATTTCTTTGACTCTACTCTGACTTCTACCTCTGCCTCTTTGAATTTTCTTTCGGGCCAATTTCTCTTCAGCCTTCAGAGCAATCTGATAAGCATCTTCCACATTCCTGATTGTTACCATGCTTATCTCATCCTGAATGTCATATCTCAGACCATTCATGTATCTGGAAACCTTTTCATCATCACTCTCACAATGACCAGCTTTGATGTTAAGTCGATAAAATTCTTCGGTGTATTCTTTCAGTGTCATCCCCTTCTGTCTCAAATTATGCATTCTTTGAAACAAATTAATCTGGTAGTATCTGGGTATAAACTTGGCTTTCATCTTTGAAACCATTCTATCCCAACTTTTAATTATTTGCTTGCCTTTGCAATGCATGTCACCTTGTAGTTCATCCCACCACAGTACTGCATGTCCTTTAAGTCTAGTGACAACATGTTTGACTTTCTTATCTTCCTCGACATCCTCATAGTTGAAGTATTTGTCCAGACATCTAAACCAATCTAGAAGCTCCTCAACGTCTAAGTTGCCTTCATACATCGAAATCTCCATCTTTTCCCTGGAACCTATTCTTGCAACAGCTATGAATAGACGTTCTTATGCAGCATCTTTGACTGTAACTTCCTCTTCAACTCTAGCCTCATTTTCTCTTTCATCCTCACTGACATCTCCAACATCAACTGTCTGTCTCCATAGCATCTAATCGAGCACGGAGTTCTCTCATTTCCATTTCCACAGCTAGATCGGGCATTGGTCTATCTTGATGTCTTCTGGGTGGCATTGTTTCAATCTGTTCCACGTAGAATTTAAATCACAACTTTCCTTCTATCTCCCTTGCTTACAGAAAACAAGGATTGTAGGCTCTGATACCACCTGACGCAACACCCCTACCTCAAAAGGTTTTGCACGACCTCCCAGTCTAATGATCGTTCTTAATCTCCCCTTTGAGTCTGATTGACTCTTTGATTCCCCACAGGAATATTCAACACAAAAGTGTTTATCCACATGTCCTTGTTAGGAGCTACGCCTATGCGAATAAGCACTAAGCGCAACCTCTCATCCACGTGACTAGCTGACGTGACCACACTCTTCACCTAAAAAGGTATATCGTGTTTCATGACTTCGCGACCCCTAGTATGAGTCCCTCTGACTCCTTCAATCCTCGAAACCCTGAAAGGCTAACGGGTCCTTTGACTCCTCCCTTTAATTTTCTTGACATGACCTTCAACTACGACCTAGGGCCTAATGTTTTGGCACCTCAGAATTTCACATATCGGTGAATTAAAGTGCAGTAACTCCTTTCGTCGGTGGCTGAAAATCACAATGACTCCTCACCATGAATCAACGGTTCTAAGCTTCCGCAAATCTAGCGGTCCTAATTTTATCGGGACTTCACGAATGTAATATACCAAATATAAAAAGTATGCAGAACAAAAATAAAATTCTAGAAATGGTAGAATAACAACAATATAACCAGAATAATCACCACAATAACACTAAAATGATATAAGAATAACAATAGAAATAACACTTTGATTCTGAGAGAAATGTTCATGGGCCTCTTCGAGGGGAAACCTCCAGTCGAGCAGAGCTCTATTAAAATAATCTCCAAGATAGGGTTCTCATACCCTCGACTCCTATTTATACTAAATATGTCTATCAAAAGAAGAATATAGAGGAATATCCTTCTAGAAGCGAAAGCTTCTTTTATGTCTTCTTACATTCGACTTATTCTATTTTATTGCAAGTCCTTATTAATATTGACCTTTATTACATCTGAATATATTGTTC
Source organism: Picea engelmannii (assembly GCA_009831015.1). Taxonomy (NCBI): domain Eukaryota; kingdom Viridiplantae; phylum Streptophyta; class Pinopsida; order Pinales; family Pinaceae; genus Picea; species Picea engelmannii. Next base: position 64,841 of record ML790466.1, on the reverse strand, counting down.
TACCTATTGTTACACATTATTTTCTTCATCCCTATGATCGTTAATGATGTAAACCTATCTATTGCCTTCAGAAGGGGTCAGTGGCCTGAGTTCCTAAAGAGAGAAGGGAGAAGAACTTCTCCTGAGAAAAGAAGTTGCATTTTCCTATGTAAAAACCTTATAAAAAAGGATGTTCGCAGGTTTCTATATAGGCATGGTGCGAGAATGACCCATTCTCACAGGTTGCACTATAGCCAGGGTGTGAGGTGTTCGCAGGTTGCTCTATAGCTAGGGTGCGAACATTCCATCACGTGGGAAAAATGAGCGTTTTCTCGAATCTTCTAGAAGGAGAAACTTCTATGGTGAGGTGGCATCCGAATCGTTTAGATCTTACTCGCTTTCATGATTTAGTGGGATCATCCTAACCTCCTCACCTTATTCTCTTCAACTTATAAAAGGAGAGGAGTTCTCATGGAGAAAGTTATCTTTTGGTTAGCTTGAGCTTTTGTGAGCTTGTGGGTTCTTGTTCTTGAGCTTTGTTAGCTTTGGCTTGGTTAGAGTGGCTTTGAGGTTTTCTTTGTCAAGATAGATTGTGAGTAGCTATCAGATCTATGCTTTCAGAATCCTTGGAGCAAGAAGTGTGTGGGGAATGAAGGAC
>ML790466.1:34886-59008 GCA_009831015.1 Picea engelmannii | reverse complement strand
TAACTGTCCAAGTGCCCGCGTATAATGAATAGCATTTCATTTACTGGATCTCCTTCTCGTACAAGAAAGGCAGCTTGAGTACTAAGAACAGGCTTCAAACGCTCACATATTGCATCCAGCATTCGCTCGTCCATTTGGTCAAACAGAGGCACTCGTCGGACAAGATCCAAGCATAAATGATGTTTTATATTTCGACCAAGGTCCAAAAGGTAGACTTTTAAGTAGAACTTCTTCATCAACCCCTCTAGTTGTTGCCCACTTGCACTGATCATACTGCCGAATACACTGTCGTAGTTCTGGAGGCAGCTGCCTGTGTTGCATCCATTCCTCCATGTCAATCCACTTAACTCTCCATTCTTCTAGCCTTACCGTTATTGATTGCAGGTAGGTCTGCATGTTACTGATAAGAAGTGTAAACAGAACTAAACCAAGAATGGCAATTAGGGTGGCAAAAATTATTTCCCTAACATAGGTGCTTGTCTTAAGGTTTTGTCCCAGAGAACTCAAGTCCTGTAAATCCCACCATAAACCGTAAAAGTATTTTCTTAGAAACCCTATAGAGTTGGCAGTGAACTGCAGAGCATCTTCATAAATTCCAAATATGTAAGCGTTTTGGTTATTAATGCAGGTGTTTGTAATATTACTCAATCTAAGCCATTCATCCCTGTAATTACTAAGATCGTTTTCCAAGCTATGACAGTCAAAGTAACCATGATGACAATGTTGCATTTCAGATCTGCAAACATGCTCCCAGCATGAAACTTGTCGCTCAATTTCCAACAAATACCAGCGTGCTCCAAGAACTCTGGATGACAACTCATCATCTCTTCTCTGCTTAGAGCAAATCATCTCTGATTTCTGCTAATATTGGTGCACATAGCTTTCTTGTCGTGGCTAGCTAACAAATAGAGAAAAAGATTATATGCAGCACCAGCCCAAGCTGTCTCAATCACCCCGCCTGTAGTCCTTATAATTTGTGACGATAATGGAAAAATTGTGTAAAGCCTTGGAAGATATCGGAAAATTACAATCAAGCGCAATATATTTTTTGTGTAATCTGTTGTAGAATCACCCAAATAGGGAATAACAAACCATAGTATGACCTGAGGCAGGAGCAATACACTAATGAAATCAATCTAGAATCCATTAATCAAGTATCTTGAAAATATCTTTGCAGGGTCTATTACGAGTTCACCCCTTCCAAATACCCGAGAAGACGAAGCAACATAAGCAGTTCGGAACTCACAATACACACTAACTTTATTTCCCGTTGTAGTTGTCTGTTCTATACATGCGCCCTCCTCTGCGTTGGACACCTTTAACCTGGTTCAACACATGGCATAGGGTTTTAAATATGTGTTTTGTATATTTTTTGACTTCCTGCGGGCGATATCCCACATTTACACCGCAAACTGAACTTTAAGTGAACATATTAGCCAACAATTACGTATTGTATCGATGAAGTGAGCCCGAGCCTGAGGCTTGGGCATGGGGTCTGGTGTTGGTGCTGCTTTGTGTGTTTGTTGTTGGTGTATTGAACGGTATTTATCCATTGGTGTCGAGCATTAGGAGGATGGCCGAGGCCAATAATATTTTTTTGGCAAAAAAATGTTGGTCAATTTTTCATAAAACTCTGCATAGAAGAAAAAGGCCGAGGGGCCATTTTTAATTTTTGCCAAATTCACCAAATTTTGGAGAACAAACCAACTTTGTCTTTGCTCACCAACATTAGACTTTTACCATTTCGAACCAATCCACCATTTTTTTTTTTTGCTAGAAAATACACCGAAACTCCCTTTGAAGCTTGCACGCAGGGACTAGTCTTATGCTTGAACAGTGTCGGGCGCTTTCCGCCGCTTTCGCCATGCGTTGTGAGCGAAAACATAGGTCTGAAATAAATAAATAGTATTCAGAACACTGATTCCCTATTATATAGGGTTCTAACATAGGCTCCACCTGGGGAAGATATCTCCAAAGGAGGTGTCTAGAAACCATGAACTCTGAATTTCGCCGACCAGCTGATCATTGGGCTGCCCCCAAAATCTTATTCTGCAACCTGTACTTGTTTTGATCTTGCAACTGAAATGAAATCAAACGAATGCTGCTGAAAAAGAAATGCTTATAATGCTGAGCTTATTCACATTCTCCTACCTACCCTATGCTACTGATCATTTTGTAAAATCAAATAATACAAAAATGCCAATGAAGCCAATCAAGTAGCTTCTGAGACCAGTGGATTGCTTGATTGCTCATTAGCACAGTGAGAAGTACAGCTTGACCTTTTGCCCGTAGACTCAGAACTGCAAAGTGTAAAGGCCACTACTGAAAGCATGATCGATCTTTATCATAGAGGCCTCGACAATCTTGGAAAGAAAAAGTCATGTCAGAGAAAGATTTAGGCTCCACAGTGAGAAAATTATCCATATAGGTAGCTATAGGATCAAGGTAGAAATGACATGCTCCTTGATTCTTGGATGGCAGCTCTGGCACTGTATCTACGTTATTTTCGTCCTTATGCATTTCCTGACATGGCTGCAACTTTCCCGATGAGTTTTGAACTGATGCTTCTGCTGAACACACCTCTGTAACTGACTGCCTGATCATGTCAATATCATAACAGCTTTTTATCTCATGACTGGAGAATGAAGAATAAATTTGGCCACACAAGCCATCCAACTGATCAGCTATTGGATCCTGAAAGGACTGACAAGACTGCTTTATTGACTCAAATGAAATTTCCTGCTTGTTTCTGTATTCATCCTTCAATACTTGTCCAAGAGTCTTCTTCAAAATTCGAAATGAATTAAAGCACAATGGTACCGAGTTATTTTGGATTAACTCAGAATTTTCCTCAGGCATTAAGCTTTCATCAAGAATTTGAAAATCAATGTAGGTCAAGGGCTGCGATACTGGGTTTAGAACAGCCTCCATATCCTTAATGGTATCATCAATTGATTGGTCAGAGGAATTTTTGTCTTTACTGTTTACAACTGGCCTAGAGTTTCTTTTCAGGAATTGAAGATAAGAGAAACATATGGGCAAAGTGCTTTCACTTACTCTGAGATTTTCTGTCTCTTCTCCATCGCTGTCATGACTGCTGTGTACGGGCTGATTGTCATACCTGAACCGTAAATTATCTTCTTCCTGCCAATGACATGCTGTTGATTTCTCTGAACAAACAACCTCTATTTCAGCTTCATGATCATCATCATATTGGTCATACTTGGGTAAATCATCCACGGATGAAATGCCATTGAACATGCATATCATGTTAGCTGGTTGTTCCCCTACCAGTCGAGATGGAGCTTCATCTTTGACTATGCCGTGAATTGAATACATGAACGAATCATCATTCAAACCATGGTATCCATGATGAGCAGAAAAATGTTTGGGGACTGGGACCGTGTCTTTCTCTGAAATCAATGGAACATGATGTCTTTGGACAACAAGCTCATCTTTTATGTTAATCTTCTGCATCAGCTTTTCCATGGTACTGGCCAAAATCTCCAGTTTAGCTTCTTATGGCTTCAGCTGCTCCATTTATTTGTCCTTTAACTTTGATCTCTTGATTAGCAAGTTGGTCTCCACATCAACTGCAATATTCTGCATTTCTTCAAGGCTTGCAGTGTTCCTTTCTCTTAATTGAAATGTCATCTCAGGATCGAAGGCATCGGGGTAATGCAAGTGGGCAGATCCTGGGGGTGGCCTTATATCAGCAGGTATTGCATGATATACCTTATTGAATCTGGCTGAAAACTGTTGTACTATCTCCCCTGGCTTTCTTTTCAAGTGCTCATACTCTTCCAGGATGAGGAAAACATTTCCCCTGATCACCCACCTATCCAAGAACACTTGCATGAACTGATGAAAATTTCTGATGCTTGCAGCTGGCATATTTCTAAACCAATTTTTAACTTTACCTTGCAAAGACAGGGCAAGCATCCTGATACATACATCATCATATTCAACCTCATAAAGGTCAAGGAAATCCTCAAGGTTTTGAATATGATTTTCAACATTGATCTTCTCATTTTCTCCATCAAACCTAGGCAGATTATTAATGTAATTGACAGGGAGGTCATGGAGAATAGGAGGCAAATATAGAGGCTTGTATCGGTCTGGGACTTTTGCAAGCACAGGAGATGAAGCAAGGGGCTTACAAACATCCAAAGGTTTAGCAGGAATAGGAGACAAAGCAGGAGGCTTATGTCTCACTAGGGTTTCTGCAGGTGCATCTGGGATGTGCACAGGTGTATGAGCAAGTACATAATCTTCAATTGGGGATATGAACTCTTGAGACTCATCATTTGACTGATGGTCAAAATACTCTTCAACAATATACTTTTGATCAGGCTTAGAGAAAGACAAGACATAATTGCAGATAAAACCAAAGATGTCTTGAATGCAATTTGAGCTTGAATACCTGGTCTTTCTAGGCTGCTTGGTCATGCTTTAGGTTCCTCCTCCAGTGGAGTCTTCAAGTTGGCACTGTCTGGAGCTGATTGGAGTCGCCAGGTGAATGATCTCAACCTTCTTTTGTCTCATCACTATCCACCATCAGTGATCAGAGCTGGAGCTTGAAGTGTACTACTGGGAAAGGTTCCCCAGTGGAGTCGCCATTCTGTTAGCACTATGTAATTTGCCCAAGGCTGTGAGGCAGTCATAGAGGCAACATCAAAACCACTTCGAGTCTTGGATCTATCCCTCCAAGACTCAGAGAGGGATCTCTCTGTCTGATATAGCTTTGTTTGAAGAGGTATTAGGCTAGTTATGAAGAACATGGGTTGGGGGTTTTTGAAAATAATTGATTTGGAACAGCAAGGAGGGCCATTGGGCAAATGGGGTCTGCACTTGAAACAAGGAGATCACTCTCAGCTTTGGACAAAGTTATTTCACAGGGAAAGGTAGCAGCAATATTGGATCGGATTGAGTTTTAATGGTATTTATTTGAGGAAGGAATAGGTGAGGAAAAGACAGGCAAAGGAGCATTTAAGAATTCCTAAACTAGCCTTTTAGAAGATCAACATAAAGATTATCAGAAGCTGAGAAACAAAGTATCTGCTGATAAATTCTACTTCTACTACTCTCCTTCTAATAATAAGAACTGAAAACAAAATGAAAGATAACAGAAAAACATATTAACAGAGAGAAACTCCACCAATATCACTGCACAAGAATCCTGTAAAAGAAGCAGGCACATCACTGATAGATCATTAAAAATTACAGAGAAATTCTCTGGTCATACACAGCCCATGCTCCTGGAGCCTCACAGGTCGAACCCGTTTACATTAAAATCATCTAAATAAATAGTATAGATCTCCTCAATAATTTTCGGGAGTCGGTTCAACCGCCTCGGCCAAAAATAGCCACCACTCCCCCAAAATTCAGAGTTTTCTGCCATGAAAAATAGACCGTTTTTTCTGCGAAACAGGGGTCCGATCAGACGTGATTTTTTATTCAATGATGACACCTGGGAGAAAACTGAAAGAGGTTATTGTATATGGGCATGTTTTGGACAAAACACTCCTTCGGTTTCGCCAAATTCGTCCCCAGCTGGCCGTGAAAGCTCCTGCAAGATCGGGACTGAAACGGAAAATTTAAAATCCGGAAAAATAGGCCTCGAAGATGTCTTCGATTCTCCCGCCTCGTAGCTCCGTTGCAAAAACTGAAAAAGAGTTTTGTTCCTCAGCCTATTCTGAGAAAAAACATCTCTTGGATTTTTAAAATTCGTCTCCGTTTTCCCAAAAACTGACCTGGAAGGGGACGTGGTAAAACAGGCAAAAAATGGTAAAAATGTGCAAAAGTGGTTTTTTGGCGGGAGGGCGGTATTCCGGACCCCCCCCCTCGTTAAATGTAGACCGCCCGGGGGGGTCCGAAATTTGATCTTGGCCGTTGATTTTTGTGCTCGATTCCGAGCCGTTTAGATTAGCATGGTTGTTATTTCAAATTCCAGACCCCCCCTCGTTAAATTTCGGAAGGTGGGGGGGGGGGCTCCGGAATTAATTTGGGGCGTTGATTTAATTTAAAGTATGGTGGATGGGGGGCACACTGTAAGGAGGTGCACGGGAGTGTGAAGGCGGGAGTTTTGGTTGGAGTATGACGTAGGGGGATGGGTAGTGGAGGTAGGTGTGGGCTGAGTGGAAAGGTGATGTGGGGGTGACGTATGGGGGATGTGAGGTGGGTGTGAAATCGGAATGTATGTTGCAGCTGTTTACTGTGCAAACGCCGGAATCGCCTTGCCACAAACTTCAGATCACCAGCTCTCAAAGAAAATTCTTCCACCTCAACCAAGGATTTGACAGTCCTTGTGGAGGATGGAGGATTTAAACTGGGTGTTGGATCTGAAGCCCAAGTTAAAAGTTCTTCTCCACAGAAATCTCCAGGGCCAATTATTGTTGAATTAAAGAAACCAGATCACCCTCCATTTGTCGTGTAACTGTCCAAGTGCCCGCGTATAATGAATAGCATTTCATTTACTGGATCTCCTTCTCATACAAGAAAGGCAGCTTGAGTACTAAGAACAGGCTTCAAACGCTCACATATTGCATCCAGCATTCACTCATCCATTTGGTCAAACAGAGGCACTCGTCGGACAAGATCCAAGCATAAATGACGTTTTATATTTCGACCAAGGTCCAAAAGGTAGACTTTTAAGTAGAACTTCTTCATCAACCCCTCTAGTTGTTGCCCACTTGCACTGATCATACTGCCGAATACACTGCCGTAGTTCTGGAGGCAGCTGCCTGTGTTGCATCCATTCCTCCATGTCAGTCCGCTTAACTCTCCATTCTTCTAGCCTTACCATTATTGATTGCAGGTAGGTCTGCATGTTACCGATAAGAAGTGTAAACAGAACTAAACCAATAATGGCAATTAGGGTGGCAAAACTTATTTCCCCAACATAGGTGCTTGTCTTAAGGTTTTATCCCAGAGAACTCAAGTCCTGTAAATCCCACCATAAACCGTAAAAGTATTTTCTTAGAAACCCTGTAGAGTTGGCAGTGAACTGCAGAGCATCTTCATAAATTCCAAATATGTAAGCGTTTTGGTTATTAATGCAGGTGTTTGTAATATTACTCAATCTAAGCCATTCATCCCTGTAATTACTAAGGTCGTTTTCCAAGCTATGACAGTCAAAGTAACCATGATGACAATGTTTCATTTCAGATCTGCAAACATGCTCCCAGCATGAAACTTGTCGCTCAATTTCCAACAAATACCAGCCTGCTCCAAGAACTCTGGATGACAACTCATCATCTCTTCTCTGCTTAGAGCAAATCATCTCTGATTTATGCTAATATTGGTGCACATAGCTTTCTTGTCATGGCTAGCTAACAAATAGAGCAAAAGATTATATGCAACACCAGCCCAAGCTGTCTCAATCACCCCGCCTGTAGTCCTTATAATTTGTGACGATAATGGAAAAATTGTGTAAAGCCTTGGAAGATATCAGAAAATTACAATCAAGCGCAATATATTTTTTGTGTAATCTGCTGTAGAATCACCCAAATAGGGAATAACAAACCATAGTATGACCTGAGGCAGGAGAAATACACTAATGAAATCGATCCAGAATCCATTCATCAAGTATCTTGAAAATATCTTTGCAGGGTCTATTACGAGTTCACCCCTTCCAAATACCCGAGAAGACGGAGCAACATAAGCAGTTCGGAACTCACAATACACACTAACTTTATTTCCCGTTGTAGTTGTCCATTCTATACATGCGCCCTCCTCTGCGTTGGACACCTTTAACCTGGTTCAACACATGGCACGAGGTTTTAAATCTGTGTTTTGTATATTTTTTGACTTCCTGCGGGCGATATCCCACATTTACACCGCAAACTGAACTTTAAGTGAACATATTAGCCAACAATTACATATTGTATCGATGAAGTGAGCCCGAGCCCGAGGCTTGGGAATGGGGTCTGGTGTTGGCGCTGCTTTGTGTGTTTGATGTTGGTGTATTGAACGGTGTTTATCCATTGGTGTCGAGCATTAGGAGGATGGCCGAGGCCAATAATATTTTTTTGGCAAAAAAATGTTGGTCAATTTTTCATAAAACTCTGCATAGAAGCAAAAGGCCAAGGGGCCATTTTTAATTTTTGCCAAATTCACCAAATTTTGGCGAACAAACCAACTTTGTCTTTTCTCACCAACATTAGACTTTTACCATTTCGAACCAATCCACCATTTTTTTTTTTTGCTAGAAAATACACCGAAACTCCCTTTGAAGCTTGCGTGCAGGGACTCGTCTTATGATTGAACAGTGTCGAGCGCTTTCCGCCGCTTTTGCCATGCGTTGTGAGCGAAAACATATGCCTGAAATAAATAAATAGTATTCAGAACACTGATTCCCTATTATATAGGGTTCTAATAGATGGCATGGATATAGCAATGAGTTTCTTGGGCAATGCGGCAATGAATACAATTATGTGTGCTTCCACTATCAACCAGAATGATGACCTTCCGATGCTTGATGTAACCGATTATCTTGAGGGTTTGGGGAGTGGAGAAGCCAGTGAGAGCATTGCGGGAAATGATCAGTTCTACTTCGGGAGGGTCTGAGGGAGGGGTTATGTCGGGGGTTTCAGGTGACTCAGACACAAGGGGAGTTTCAATATCTTCTTCCGAAATATCCTCGGATATGACCATAAAGAGATTTTGTTCCTTACACTTGTGGACCAGAAAGTATTTGTCATCACAATTATAACAAAGGCCTTTGAGTTGGCGTTCAACCATTTCAGCCCTGGTCAATTTTTGGATCTTTAGTGGAGCAGAGGGAGTAGTGGGATTTACTGGTTTAGGGCGAGGGATAGAGGAGGGTTTATGGTTTTGAGAAGATACAACCTGTTGTGCTTCTTTAGCTCTTTTAGTAGCCTCCACCCAACTCTGAGGCCAAGCCATGAGGACATGGGCCTGAATCTCATCCTTGAGGCCACTGATAAAACATTCTCAGAAAAAGGCATCAAACATGCCCTCTATCCGAAAAGTCAGGTGCTCAAAGGCAGTTATAAAGTCTTCCACTGTTCCTGATTGTTTCAACTTTGTCAAATGGCCCAAATGGTTGGTGTCATTGTCAAAGCGTTCATAAAGCTCTGCCACAAAGTGTGTCCAAGCAATATACCCTTGACGAGAAGTTTTTCTCCATTGCCACCATTGCCAACGTTCTTGATCTAGGTGGAGAACACCATACCGGAGTTTGGCCAAGTCATCTGTAATGACGTATAAAGAGAAATAATGTTCCATTTGGGTTACCCAACCATGGGGTCTGAGCCATCAAATTTGGTCACATCCACCCTTGGAAGGCATAGGTCACGTTGAAAGTGATGGTTCTGAAAGTTATGGGAATGAGAGGAATGGTCACCTTCAGTATGTGGAGGTGAGGAAGAGGAAGGGTTATCTGTAGGGATATGCAGTTTGGTGCAAAGTACCGAAAAGACGGATTCAAGTTGGGTTGTGAGGTCTTGTTTGATTTCCTCTATTGAGGACTGCATGGTTGTATTGATGGTGGCAACATTGGCACTGAGTTGTTTTACTTCTTGTTGGGTCTCGATGAGACCAGATTGCAAGGTGTTGAAGCGAGCTTCCAAGTCTTGGATACGGGTATGGGCCATGAGGATGGAGGAACTGAAAAGGGGGTGGGGGGGGTCAATTTTTTTTTCCAAAAAATGATATGGATGAAAGTGATAAGGGCAAAGAGATGAATCCAATGGAATAGGTCTCAAATAATGGTGAAAAAATTTCCAAACTTTTTTTTTTATGCCTGCGGAGTTATACTCCGGTCTGAAGAATACTGCAGAGAGGAAATGCCCAAATGCTTAACCATAAAGAAATGTGTATTTACTTGGCAACCCGAACAACATTGCGCAACAATAGATCTTGTCTGTTTTAATTTGTTTATGTTTCGGTCCCCGAGGGTTAGGTATTCAAGGGTTCTACAGACAAGGGTTTGCCCTGTGCTTTATCTCTCTGATATATGTGCGGGGTCCAACAATAGTACTCAGCTCAATATCTCTGGGCACTAAGGAGGATATACTATACCCTTAGTCATACTACTCGACTACCCAGGTACTAGAGAGTATCTTCCCGAGTGTTGTTCTCAGTGGCACTATAGCAGTCAGGCGGTCAATCGGTTTATCTAAAGAGGGCTTCAGGAAATCTAGGCCAATCCGTACACAGGTGTTGTTTGATGTGCTACCACTCGAAGGGGTACCAACAGGGGTTACAAGGGTGGACAAAATATGTGCACTTAAGAACCATTTGTATTTCACGTGTGTATGAATCCCTCAACCACGGGTTTATGCGCGTAACAACAGATCTTTGTGGCTTAAAGACGTCAGAATACGTCTCTACCTTGAAAAAAAAATTACCCACAATTTATGCCAAGGAAAGTGCTATGATACCACTTGTAATATACCAGATATAAAAAGTATGCAGAACATAAATAAAATGCTAGAAATGGCAGAATAATAGCAATATAACCAGAATAATCACCACAATAACACTGAAATGATATAAGAATAACAACAGAAATAACACTTTGATTCTGAGAGCAATGTTCATGGGCCTCTTCGAGGGGGAAACATCTAGTCGAGCATAGCTCTATTACAATAATCTCCAAGCTAGGGTTCTCATACCCTCGACTTCTATTTATACTAAATATGTCTATCAAAAGAAGCATCTAGAGGAAGATCCTTCTAGAAGCGGAAGCTTCTATTAGGTCTTCTTACATTCGACTTGTTCTATTTTATTGCAAGGCCTTATTAATATTGACCTTTATTACATCTGAATATATTGTTCTACCTATGTGCGGGTTAGGACCCTAACAACAAATTGGGAGTTCGCAACTCTCGATTCCGAGTCACAACTTCTTCGATGCCCCGAACTCCGAAACGATGAATTTCGAACACGAGATCAATGACTGTCATTGATCTGGATCCAACGAACACTACTCCTCCTGAGCTTATGAGTGTTGAAGGACACTCAACCTTAACCCTTCCATTTATCTACCATATCCAATGGTCCACGAAACTTCGGTAACTCTCCCTCTAAGAATTTCAACCGTCCATTTAGACTTCTCAAAGACTCTTGCCCAATTACTTTGGCGTCTTCTTCTCCTGATATTAACTTCTACGATGTGACTTCAGACCTCGTTCTTCCTTTGAAGACTTTGAAGTATCTATCCCTCCTAAGCTTCACCTATGTTCTGGATTCAATGCCTCAAAAGGATTTTTGCGCTCACTCCTCGTGGCATTCACAATAACCTTTGGCTATTGTAAGTCTCCAACTCTGCGGACTTCCTTGCAACAATAGTTCTTCAACCACCTCCCTCGGTTGGAAAATTCTAAGACTTCCACTGGCCTGCGCACACCTTGCACGGCTTTGTGCTATACTCACACTTTTACTGGTACAAGAACAAAGGTAACCCTTCTGAGATTTTCTGAGATAAACTCGGAACTTGTCAACGCACTCTTTGCGGACTCTCATTGCACTCTTTGCAGGACTTCTCAGGAAGAGAAACAATTGAAACTTATACTTATCCTCTCACAGAATTCATATATTCACCATGAAATCATGAGCATACATGCACATATAGCATTGAGACAAATGCATAATAGATAACATAAGAAAACTATAAACATACCATTCAAAAGATGCATACAGTAACCACGACAACATCATGAATTGGAATCAAAGAATTTCTTGTATTAATTCCATTTCTCCTGTACATGGGTTCAATAGTAACAACTATCTGCTTATACAACCTTCTACAATCTCTATTTTTCTTGCTCTACATCTTTTTCAATCACTATGAGAATAATTGATACAATACAATACACGCAAGGGAGATTTCTAGAGTTTTCCCTCCTACAACTGTAGCTATCTAATCAGAATTAAAAGCTATCTACTTTACATCCATTATAATTAAATGCCTCCATATTTGACAGATGAGATCAACGCTTAAGATCTGTTTACAATCTCCAAAACATAAATGCAAATACATCCTCCTAGATATTTCATTTATGCTTTATCTTTTGAAATTCAAAATGTGCGCTGGTGCATTTCCAGTTGTCCTTCGCATTCGTGTTTGGTTTGTTGACTCTCTTACGATGCTCTTGCATTAGTCCCTCTGGAGTGTCATGTTTATCGATGATATGGTGTGCAGTGCATTTTTTTTAAACCTTTTGACCATCCTATGCTAAGAATGGCATATTCACAAGTGTTGGGTTTCAATCTCCATCTGGGACCGGAAACGGGATCAGGTAAATCGCTTGTGGGTCAACGTATGCTACTAGGAGCTTCGGTGAAAATTCCTCTACCCTCACTGATGAGTCCACTTAAATGGGTTATGGGTCAACTTCAACCGGATCTCAATATAGATATATTATCGAGTACTCTTCAACTGGTTGATTTGTTGCTTAAACTTGGTTTCAAAATAGATCTCCATAAAGGTGCGCTCCATAAGGGTCCATCCGAAAAGTTGTTGAAATACCATTATTTAATCTTCGCCTAGTGCTCCATTCAACCAATTATTTAGTTTAGCCCAGCCCTGATCATATTGCCTCACCCATTATAGGATATTGACAAGGCATATTGTAGCTATGATTATGGCATACAGTCAGCAGTCGATAAGAACATACAATAGGGACAAAAGATAGTTTTGGAAACCGACAACAAAGTAGGTAGAAAGGAGGTTATGCAGAGGGTGGAAAAAAATAAAGAAGGTTGAATTGTGGTGACAACCAAAAAGACGGTTGTAGGCATAACATGATTGATTAATCCGTGCCCTATCCTATACCGTGGAGAGACATTTCTCAATAGATCATTGGTATCATTGAAAAAACTACATAATTGGTATTCATAGTACACGAGATCAGTACATGGATTGAGAAGACAACACACATGACACCGATCAAAGAACCAGGCATAGGTCCCATGAAATTGATCACTTCCTCCTCCCCTGGAGAGCCCGAGAATAGAGAATAGTGTGCACTATCAAAACTTGGTAATGGCCCATCCCTCAATAGCCCTGAGAGCTTTCCACCACATAGATATCGATATCTTAATGTGTTACTTCGATCATTACCAATAAGGCCTTATTAGATAACATGTTCTGGCATGGTGTACTCCATTTTCTATTCCTCTTCTTATGGATGTCTTTTGCCTACATTTTCATAGGTGGAATATCGATCTCAACCTCGAATTGGATAGGAACTTAGCTTGCTCATCTGCTATTGGAATTGGAGTAGGCCAATATATATATTTCTTACCTTATAATATATACAAAAGGTGCCTACCCCTCCACCCCTACTAATATATATATATATATATATATATATATATATATATAACCCCAATATGACAATACAATGATGTTGTTTATGAATTATATATGTAATTATACTCTCAAATAATTGATCAATTTATTCCAGACATTCTTTATTTATGTAGCAATACTTCCATACAAATATCGATCTACTCACATCATTATTTCATAGATACAGAGCTAGTAGCCAAGGTTTAACCATAGGTAGCTAGAGAAATGAGCGTAAAGGCTAAGCACACAACAAAATTAGTGACCCTCCCAAGTGTTGAAGGGACAACTAGTGGGTAACCACCAATCGTATGAACCCCTATAGGCGTGAGAGCCAATAGAAAACCAAAAAGTAAAGTCAAAACCCATAGCGTTGATTTTCATAATAGCCAGGCAATATCCCTTCAAGTTATATATATATATTGATAAGTAGTTTATTCAGTTCCATAATGAGCAACATCCCTTATAGTTTCAGATATGAAGCCAGTAGCTTCACACATAGAAAAAGGCATGGGCACCACCATTCAATATCCTCCAGTCCCAAAGCCTATTCAAGCACCAAAGTAAGGAAGGGAAAATGATAGGGCTTAATGAACAATTTACAGGGTTACTAACCTTGACCACATTGAATTCTAACATATTTAATTTGACCCTAGTCCCATACCCCTTTGGGTGCAGGCCCCTATCCAAATGTAGATCGTACAGTTTCTCACGTTGGCTCAACAACATCCACAGTGAAGGATAAAGGTAGTATACCTTTTTGACTTAGAATCAAAGAGAGCAATTGGTCGAGTCTCAGTAGCAGAGTAGACAGAGACTTTGATAGCAGTGGTTCCATTTTCACTTAAATCAACACAAATATTTGGGTATACAGGTTCCGTGTATGAACCAACTTGGTTTTCCACACTCTTCCTCATGTTCAATTTAACACATTTCACACCTTGCATATTTTATTTGTAGAGAAATTCCAATCCCTCCTATCATCAAGCTCACAAAATTCGTTCCATCCATTTCCCTCAAGTTACTAACTCCCCTTTGCAAACTAACTCAACCTAACAATATCCTCTTTTCCCATATAGAGCTAGGAATAGAGAGACCCCATCACAGGTTTTGTCTCTTCCCTTATCTCTTTCATTTTAGTGCATGCATTCATTTGTTTGCTTTATTGTATCAAATGGTTTGTAAACACTTTCAACACTTCACAACATCATGATCCTTGTCAAATGATTTGATTGTGTTTGGGGAAATGTAACAACAAATATTGGAAGTTGTCATATAATCTATTTGAGTCTTAGAACTAATGAAATGATATATGTTTATACATCATAAAATCAATTACATGAAAAGTATTTTGGATTTCTTCCCAATTTGGGTCCTAATTTTCCTAAGTTTACCTTGCACCCCCTTGTGGAATCTTCATATCCATTATTGAAGCTCCTCGGGGCCTTTTGGTGTCTCCATTCTCTCTTTGTTGTCCCTTTTTCCAACAATTTTGGGTTTGAGTATGGTCAATGTAAACAAAATTGATCCTTTGGTTGTTGTTAGACTATTTTTTGTGTTTATCATCTCATACATATGCCCCCCCATACTACATTGTTCCATTATATTGGTGTGTAAAGGAAGCATGTTCCTAGTAGGATTTCACGTGTTCCTAAAGGGATTGAGCATTCTCTCCCTATTAATTGGTGACTTCTTTGGTCATTTTAACATCCAATTTCCCAATATTGACACTACTTTGATCCTAAGCTACTCTTGTATATTCTACGACAATCTTGAAGGGTTTTTGGCTTCTCTTATTGGAATTCTTCCCTTCATGTTTGCCATTATTTAGGAGCCACTATTGGGAGAAATATTCTATGATCCAAGAGTTGAGGTTGATATTAACCAACAAATAAATGATCCATTGAAATTGAATCAAATATGTTAAAATTCCCCTTACTTCACAATTCATTTATCTACAATGGCATGCCTCTCCTCCTTAGTCAAGTAGGGCTACACCAAATGCTTTTTCTATATTATCCCCATTTTGTGGATAACTAAGGAGATTATGTCTCAAGGCCCTCAGGTTGCAGATATGGAGTGCCAAGAGACTACATGACCGACAATACCTTTTTGCACAGTTGGAGACCCTTCTCACCACCATAGAGGTCGCACAATGGCATCCACCACATCAGCTAGCTTTCGGATGGCAGTGGGCCTTGCTCCATGAGATACAAGTCAGTATTATGGTAAGAATCATTTCAATATTTAAGCCATTTGAGTATTTTGTGTCTTAGATTGCTCTAGATTTCATGATATATGCTTGGATATTATGCCTTTTTCCCTTCTTCACCTTGGTGGTTGACATTGTTCCCTAGTAAGTGGTATTCCTTAGGGATGGTTTTTCTACTAGGAACTCCCTTGAAAATCCATATCGACCATACTTACCGCTTTCCATCATTNCCCCCCCCCCCCCCATTTTCCTTATCTCTTGGGATTTTAGGGTGTATTGAACCAAGAAGGGGTTGTTCCTCATTCTATGGGAAGAAGGGGTTGAAGGCCCAAAGGGATTGATGTTGGGTAAAAGATAAAAGACTATGTATGAACCTTCTAGATGCTTTGCCCAGGGATCACCCATGAAAGCAATGAAACATTTATATTTGAGTAAAGGGGGGCCCACAATAAAATATGATTAAGAATTCTTATAAGGTTAGTTGGAGGATAGGAGGTCTCATCACGAGTTGGGCTATCATGTCCATGAATATCTAGTGGTATGACATTATCATCATCTGCTCACCAATCCAGGGTAATGGCTCTTAGTTAAATAGTTGAGAGAAAGGGGGTCTCATCATGAGCCAACCTTCTCATTTCCACTAGGTGTTTGTGGGTGACATTGTCATTATCTAGACACCATGTCAGGGAAGTGGCCTTCAACCTTTCCTTAAAATTATGAAACAATGAAAGAATGGAAAATAATGGGCCTAGAAAAAGTGCATTGCAGATGAAGGTACCACTCACCCTCTACAAAGGCACCCATGAATGATACATTATGACCTCTTGTATGTCATGGGCCCTATGTCCATTGAGTCTTGACCCTAACCACTTCACCCACTTTACATGAATTAAAGAGGGATCTCTTGGAAAATCTCCTTGACCTAGGGCAAGATCTACCCAATATGACACCTTGTCAACCCTCCCATATTCAATCTTGACAAGTCGCATAATGTCTTTGAACAATTTATTGTTTGATTTAGTGATATTTGATGCAAATGCTTAGGTGGGTCATTTATTGATTGGATTCACTTATCATGATGTTATGACTTGAGATCATTGGAGGGGATGCTTGCTTGTCTTTGCAGGACCTAGTTGGTGGACAATTTTGGAAGAACAAGCCTAGCTTGGGATTCCATGGGGCTTGAAGCCCACAGGTGGATGCCAGAGGCCCGCATGCCAGATGAGAAATATCAGACTTGGAAGGCCTTAAATATTACTTGGATGACTTAATCTATCCCCCACATGCCAAACGTTTTTCCTAGGAGAGGCAAAACATCCCTTCTAGAGGCATGACATCACCTAGGAGGGTTAGGATTTGGTGGTGTGGTTGATGCATTGGCACTTGGAAATTTTGAGGATAATTGGACTTTGACCATGAAGGAAGTAACTTGGATACTTGACATGTGGCTTTGGAAATAATAGACACCCTCCTCCTACACCAACGACTTGTTCCTAGTGCCAAAACGTCCCCTAAAGGGGTGACGTCCTTCTAAAATTAGGGTTTTCTTGTGTCCAAAAGTGAATTTTAAATGAATTACTTTGTTAAGGGGGGAATATTATGTTTTTTGGCCCCTATTCTTGTGGTTTACCCCTAAATATGTGAACAAGTTATCTTAGTGAAATTTTGTATAAATAAGAGATCATAAGATCTCATTTTAACATAACTCTCCCTCTTGTGAGAAGTACTTGGTCTGAAATTTATCACATACTTAGCACTTATTTTGCAGTATTTATTACCTTTATTGAGATGATATATATCATTTATTGTTTCTTCAAAGTAAGTACATCAATCTTAACTTGTTTATCCAACTAACATATTACATTATATGCTTGGTTTTCCTTGTGTCTCGAGCGGGTATTCACACTTGGTAGGTCACTCAACTTACTTTGAAACCCCTGGACCTTCTCAAGACTTCATTCCAATCCTTTCATACCATTTAGACTTGACCTCTAGGGACTTCATATCCATATCCATCCATATTCATCTCATTCCCCCTAGGGTCACCGAGATTCCCCCCTTGAGGTGATTACCTCACCTTTAAAGTGACAGGGACACCTACCTAAGGTGACAATGGGTAGGTGACATCTTTTTTGTCATCATTTAGTGGTTGGGCTGGGCTTTTCCCAACCTACAACTTGTGCGATAACATTTTGGCATCGTTGTTGAGGAGGATTTTGAATCCTTTTCGGAACCCAAACGACACTTTGACAAGCTATCCCAAATCCTATTTCCTTAGCTTTCCTGGCGAATCCACCCAAGGGAATTTCCCTTTCCACATTTCTTGATGAGCTCATCTTGAAGCTCATTTGGTGACTCCACCTTCCTAGAACCCTTCCTTTCCCAAACATTTTTCCCCTGGGAGGTTCAAGCCTTCTAAGGTTTACCAAAGAAGGCCTCCTCTCAAGTCTCTCGTTGTTAAAACCATTTTCCATAATACCCTTCATCTTTCTCCAATGGCTCGCCCTTGGGAAAAGGACCTCTACAAACTTTTTAACATGGCCAATATCCAAGGATACCCTAATACAATGCCAAAGGAAGTCAACAAGTGGTTGCCAAAGTTCCCAGGAAACAATGTGATAATCGTTGAGGATCATCTTTATCTCATGGGTCGGGACATGGACAATGCATGTATTGAGCATGAAGATGTGGCCATGAAGTTATTTTCCTCATCATTGACTGAAGAATCCCTTGATTGGTTCATAGGACTCCCTGATAATCATCTAACATCCTACAATTTTTTTTCCAACTCATTCAAGAATAGATGGTCAACAAAGGAAGATGGTGGGACACTTAGGGATCAGTTTAATCAGATAAAGAAAAAGGAGAATGAGACGGTAAAGGAATTCAATATCAGGTTTGACATGTTGTACAATCAAATTCCAACAGATTTTTGTCCTACAACTTCATCAATTCTTCTCCTTTACATTAATGCTTTTGAAGGGTAGTTTTGATTCATTCTCAAAGACAAAAATCCCACATCATTGGCACTGGACAAATAGTACAGTGTCGATATTGAAGAAAACCTCCTTGATTCAAGGGTGGAACCTTTTCAGTACACTCATGTCGGAGAAGAACCAAAGACTAAGGTTTCCAACAATAGTGTTCCTGATCTTATTTCTCTCTTAACTCAAAAGATAGACCAAATGAATACTCAGTTTGTTCAGGTGCAGAATCAGTTTATGAGCCGTATGAATACAGTGGAAATAAAACAATCTTCTCCCAAACCTCAGTTTTCCATACAACATAGAGATGCCACAGGTTGGAAACCAAGACATCAACATGAGGCAAAGGCCCTGTATACTTTGAAACCAGTTGGGACAGTTGATGTAGAAGCTTGGTGCCTCCCATGCCAAGAACCCCACAGGGAAGATGAATTCCCCCGATGAGACGAAGATTCTCTTGACAATATGAACTTCATTGATATGATTTTCACTTTTGAAGAGGAAAAATTTACCCAAGAGAATATCAATGAAGCCAAAAAAAGAAGAGAAAGAGAGGGGAGACTTTGGGCCTTGAATAAATTGGAAGATGATCAGAAGAAGGAATTAAGGAGGAGGGAATATCTGACCTACACTAGAATAAATAAAGCTTCAGCCCCTCCATCACAACCTGATACTCCTCTTCCATCAGCAGAGGAGGTGGCTCCACCACCTCCACCTCTAGTATGTGATGTGTTTCCTAGGCCAACTCCTACAGATGATATTCAGTTAAATATAGATGTTCCAAGCATGTTTGGAAAAATGAATATGACGGTCCCAATCACAGAGATGTGTAAGATCCCTTGTGTAAAAAGGGAATTTTTGAAAGTCTTACAGGTGCCAACCAAGAAGGAAGATCCTCCCATCATCTTGAACACTATGTATCTTGATCGACCAAAGGACAAGAATACCCCTTTCTATATTTCATTAGGCATGAATGGCCTCCGCTTGAACAACTACATGATTGATTCAGGGGCCTCAGCAAATGTCCTGTCATTGAAGGTGATGAAACAACTTGGTTTGAAGTCAACTCGATCTTATGGCAATGTATGTGGTATTGATTCAGAGAGGGTCGAGGTATTTGGGGTGTGTAAGTACATTGATGTATTTCTGATTGATTTTCCACATATCAACATCCTCATGGACATATTGGTGATTGATGTTCTAGATTCTTGGGGGATTCTCTTGTCAAGGACCTAGTCCTCATCCCTTGGGGTTTTTCTTAGCATGAACCTTACACATGCATATATTCCCATGGGCGATGGCATGTATGAAATCTTACACAACAGGGAAAGAAAGATACACATGTGATGGATCTGAGGGGCCCTAATTATGTCAATGAACACTACTATGATATGCCTCCACAGGTTGTTGAGTATGATCCATCTGATATACCCTTCATACAGGAAGATTCCATAGAGATGGTTCTTCCATGAAAAGATAAGAAAATTTCAAAATACAATGGGAAGGAGCTGGGGTCTATCCATGTTATGTAGGAAGAATATGAGAAACATGAAGAGATCGTCAAAAAGAAAATCCACACAGATCCTCCACACGTTGACAATACACCTTGAATCAAATTCAATGAAAGAATTTGTATGCTCATGTGGGACAAAAGAAAGGGAAGGCCTAGCTATGACCAAAAAGATAACAACTCATGGCTTGGCCCTTACATCATCAAGAAGAAGTCTGGTAAAGAAAGGTACTATATGGCAACATTAGATGGGAGGAAGAGGTCATTACCAATGGATGGATATATTCTCCAACCTTACATCCAGGTCACATGACTTCTTCAGGGCCCATGCCCCAGGTAAGTGGGTAAGTCATATTTCTTTCCCTTGCATTTGCATCTTGATTGCTCATACTAGTTTAGATGCATTTCATTTTCATTTTTCTCTACCTGCATATTGATTTCATGCTTAGCTTAGAATTTTTTGAAAAAATGTCAATTTTTTTATTTTCTAGATTAGTTTTCATTTTTTGGATTTATATATATATATATATATATATATATATATATGGATGAAGGGTGATAGCACCACCCTAGATCCTCTGATCCTTTTTTTCTGAGTTTTTGGCAGGCATGGGTCTACCAGGAGATGTTTTGATTCTCATGCACTCTACAACAATCACATGTCCCCAAGTAGGAGCCATATGTTATCACCATTTTGTGGATAAATAAGGAGATTATGTCTCGAGGCCCTCAGGTTTTAGATATGGAGTGTCGAGAGACTACATGACCAACAATACCCTTTTTCACAGTTGGAGACCCTTCTCACCACCACAGAGGTCACATATTTTCAGATGGCATCCACCACATCATCTGGCTTCCTGAAGGTAGTGGACCTTGCTCCATGAGGTACAATTCAGTATTATGGTAATCATCATTTCAATATTTAATCCATTTGAGTATGTTTTATCTTAGATTTATCTAGATTTCATGATATATGCTTGGACATTATGGCTTTTTCCCTACTTTTCATTGGTGGTTGACATTGTGCCCTAGTAAGTGGTCTTCCTTGGGGATGGGTTTTCTGCTAGGAACTCCCTTGAAAATCCATCGTACCGTTCTCGACCATACTGACCACTTTCCATCATTGTTCCCCCCCATTTTTCTTATCTCTTGGGATTTTAGGGTGTATTGATCCAAGAAGGGGTTGTCCCTCATTCTATGGGAAGAAGCAGTTGAAGACCTAGAGGGATTGATGTTGGGTAAAATATAAAATCCTATGTATGAACCTTTTATATGATTCACCAAGGGATCACCCAAGAAAGAAATGAAACATTTATCTTCGAGTAAAGGGGGACCCTTAATTAAATATGATTAAGAATGCTTAAAAGGTTAGATGGAGGATAGGAGGTCTCATCACAAGTCGAACTATCATGTCCATGAATATCTATTGGTATGACATTACCATCATCTAGTCACCAAGCTAGGGTAATTACTCTCAATTACATGGCTGACAGAAAGGGGGTATCATCACAAGCCAACCTTCTCATTTACACTAGGTGTTTGTGGGTGACATTTCCATTATCTAGACACCACGCCAAGGTAGTGGCCTTCAACCTTTCCTTAAAATTATGAAATCATGAAAGAATGGAAAATAACGGGCTTGGAAAAATTGCATTGCGGATGAAGGTACCACACACCCTCTACAACGACACCCATGAATGAGACACTAAGACCTCTTGTATGTCAAGAGTCGTATTCCCATTAATTCTTGACCCTAACCACTTCACCCACTTTACATGGCTTAGATAGGGATCTCTTGGAAACTCTCCTTGACCTAGGGAAATATCTACCCAATAGGACACCTCATCAACCCTCCCATATCCAAGCTTGACAAGTTGCATAATGTCTTTGAGCAATTAATTGTTTGATTTTGTGATCTTTGATGCACATGCTTAGGTGGCTCATTTATTAATTGGATTCATTTTTCATGATGTTATGACTCGATATCCTTGGAGGGCGTGATTTATTGTCTTTGCAGGACCTAGTTGGTTTACATTTTTGGAATAACAAGCCTAGATTGGGCTTCCATGGGGCTTGAATCCCACGGGTGGATGTCAAGGGCCTGCATGTCGAATGAGAAAGATCAAACTTGGAAGGACTTAAACATGACTTGGATGACATAACCTATCCCCCACATGCCAAAAATATCTTCTAGGAGAGGCAAAACGTCTCTTCTAGAGGCAAAACATCTCTTCTAGAGGCATGACATCACCTAAGGGGGTTAGGGTTTGGTGGTGTGGTTGATGCATTGGCACTTGGATGTTTTGAGGGGAATTGGGCTTTGACCATGAAGGAAGTAACTTGGATACTTGACATGTGGCTTTGGCAAGCCTAGACACCCTCCTCCTACACCAACTACTTGCTCCTAGTGCCAAAATGTCCCCTAAAGGGGTGACATCCTTCTAAAATTAGGGTTTTCCTATGTGCAAAATTGAATTTTAAATGAATTATTTTTTTAAGGGGAAAATATTAGCGTTGTTGACCCCTAGTCTTGTGTTTTACCCCTAAATATGTGGACAAGTTATCTTAGTGACATTTTGTATAAATAAGAGATCATAATATCTCAGTTTAACATAACTCTCCCACTTGTGAGAAGTACTTGGTCTGAAATTTTCACTACCTTTGGAAAATTTTCTCTCTTGTGCTCTTGTTTAACGTTATCTCTTGATGTATGGTTTATGGAAGTGATGTGCTAGCCTTGAAATGATTCTCTCTTTCTATTGTGGTGGATTATCTTAGCATTTTCCTTGAATTGGTATGGTATTTACTTTCATGCTATCATTTGTTTCAAGACAAGATTATTGTGTTGGTTGTGGAGCCTGATTATCTTACTAATTTAGAGGTCTTTTACTTTCAGCCGTGTTTATACCCCATGAAGTATTTACACCCCAGAAGTAAGTACACTCTTCCACGCAGGGAAGTGCAGAGGGGGGGTACGCCCTTTGCCTGGTCTGGGGGGGCTATCCCCCTGGTTGGGGGGTCTAGGGGCAAGCGGGCCCCCAGCGAGGGTTCAGGGGAAGCATCCCCTGATGGGGGTTCAGGGGCGAAGCCCCCGAAGCAAAAATTGCCTTGTAAAAGTATATTGTAATTTCATTGTAAATTTGGACCGTTCATTATAAGGTCGCAGATCTAACGATAGAGATTATGTTAGGGTTTTTTTCCCTAGAAGGAAACCCTCTTTTATGAGGGAAATTATTGTGGCTATGTATGTTGGTGAGTATTGTATTATGAGAGATGAGACTGTGAGAGAAAGAAGAGGAAGTTACAGCGGGTTTTGCTGTAGGTTGTATCCCTTCATTTTGCTGGATAATAATAAAGAAAGGACCTGGAAATTTCTCTGGTGGACGTAGCCCGCACTGGGTGAACCACGTAAATCTGTGTCTCTCTTGTATTGTGTATCTACTGTGTTTTGTTTCCACAATTATTTTATTTTATTGCTCCGCGGTCCTATTTTTCTAACAACTGGTATCAGAGCGTAAGGTAACTCGCAGGAAAAGAGGGTTCCTGGTTCGAGTGGGAGCAATGTCGGAAGATGGAAAGTTTAGGGTCAAGAAATTTAACGGCCAAAACTACCAGTTATGGAAGATGTAGATGGAAGATTATTTATATCAGAAGGATCTATTCCTACCATTGAGTGGAGTAGCAAATAAGTCGACGGCCATGAAGGACGAATAATGGGAGATTCTTGACATAAAGGCTCTAGGATCGATACGGCTGAGCCTGGAAGCATCAGTGGCTTTCAATATCTCGAAAGAAAATACAACGAAGGGTTTGATGGAAGCGTTGGACAAATTGTATGAAAAACCCTCGGCATCCAATAAGGTATTTCTAATGAAGATATTATTTAATATGAAGATGTCGGAAGGTGGGTCTGTTGCGGATCATTTAAATAAACTTAATACGGTTACTAATCAACTAAGTTCTGTAAAAGTGGACTTTGATGATGAGGTTAGGGCTCTTCTAATCTTGTGCTCATTGCCAGAAAGCTGGAATGGCTTGGTCATGGTTGTAAGTAACTATGTCTCTAGTTCAAATACTTTAAAATTTGATGATGTTGTT
>ML790466.1:11278-32503 GCA_009831015.1 Picea engelmannii | reverse complement strand
AGCAGTTGGCAGCTTGATGTATGCAATGGTTTGCACAAGACCAGATATTGCACATGCAGTGGGAGTTGTGAGAAGGTATATGAACAATCCAGGTAAAGAACATTGGGAGGCAGTAAAGTGGATTCTCGGGTATTTGAGAGGTAATACTACACATGCATTATGTTTTGGAGGTTCAGACACTTTTCTACAGGGATATGTTGATTCAGATATGGCAGGTGATAAAGACAGCAGGAGGAACACCACAGGGTATATTTTTACTATAAGTGGAACAGTAGTAAGTTGGATTTCGAAACTGCAAAAGGTTGTTTCACTTTCAACAACAAAGGTAGAGTATGTTGCTGCTACAGAAGCTAGTAAAGAGATGATTTGGTTACAAAGGTTTATGGAGGAATTGGGAAAGAAGCAGGAGAACAACAGGTTATACTGTGACATTCAGAGTGTCATTCACCTTGCAAATAACTCAGCCTTCCATTTGAAGACTAAGCATATATATTTGAGGTACCACTTCATACGATCCGCCTTGGAAGATGGACAATTGAAGCTGGAAAAGATACACACTAGCCAAAATCCTGTAGACATATTAACAAAGGGAGTAACCAGGGAGAAACTGAGTTCTTGCTCAGTTTTAGTTGGTCTTCAAGAATGAAGATGAAGATGAAAAATTTTCCAGGTCCAAGAAGGTTCAAATTCCAGCATATACAGCAGCGGTGGAGTTGTTGAGATCAGTCTCCAAGTGGAAGATTGTTGGTTGTGGAGCCTGATTATCTTCCTGATTTAGAGGTCTTTTACTTCCAGCCGTGTTTATACTCCATGAAGTATTTACACCCCAGAAGTATGTACACTCTTCCACGCGGGGGAGTGCAGAGGGGGGGTACCCCCTCTACGGGGTCCGAGGGGGCTATCCCCCCAGCTGGGGGGTCTGGGGGCAAGTGGGCCCCTAGCGGGGGTTCGGGGGTGAAGCCCCCAAAGCAAAAATTGCCTTGTAAAAGTATATTGTAATTTCATTGTAAATTTGGACCGTTCATTATAAGGTCGCAGATCTAACGATAGAGATTATGTTAGGGTTTTTTTCCCTAGAAGGCAACCCTCTTTTATGAGGGAAATGTATTGTGGCTATGTATGTTGGCGAGTATTGTATTCTGAGAGATGAGACTATGAGAGAAAGAAGAGGAAGTTACAACGGGTTTTGTTGTAGGTTGTATCCCTTCATTTTGTTGGATAATAATAAAGAAAGGACCTGGCAATTTCTCTGGTGGACGTAGCCCACACCGGGTGAACCACGTAAATCTGTGTCTCTCTTGTATTGTGTATCTTTTGTGTTTTGTTTCTGCGTTTGTTTTATTTTATTGCTCTACGGTCCTGTTTTTCCAACATATTGTACTAGGAACTAGGTGGGAAGTATAAGGGAATACACCCCCACCATAGTATCCATCATTTTATGCTACATGTTATTGGTTGAACAAGGGTTTGTTAAGAGAAGTATAAGGGCATACACCCTCTTATCTTAAACCCTAGTTAGAGAAAATTTCATTGGGGAGTAAGAGGATTTACCTCCCCATGGAGGTAGATTCTTTAGCTATTTCTTTGCATGACCCCATTTACCCAATTATTAAGAGCACTAGTCATTTATTTATTGCATTGGAGAAACAAAATTATTGCCTTGGAAAATGTGATTTTACAAGTTTTAAGTCTCTCTCTTTGGGGAATCATTCCTTGAGCCTTTGGCTCTCTTTCCTCATTGAGGCATCCCCTTTAAAACACTACATATTTTTGTTGTAATAGACAATAATATACAACCATTAGGGGTACACTCACCCTAGGTAACTAACCCTAACTAGCTCCTAAAATAACCCTAAACTAGGTCTAAATTTCTGCCCTAACTCTCTACTAACCTAGGCGCATCCTTTGGGCCATTTATGAGTGATTTGTGTTGGATAATTTTGCTGATATAGGGATTGGTTTTCTACAAACATAAGTCTGATAACTTGACTGTAGAAAACCTAATATAAAGCCACTTATAACTTGTTCTTTAAACATCAAATTGTGCTAAAAGTTTGCAAACTTGTTCTATTTGGTTAAGGCAATTATTGGGTGGTTTCTTTACGAATTTGATTGGATGATTTTACTATTGTTGTAAAAAAAATTATACATCCATAAGGCTTATAATATCTCAGCAGTAAGCTTTTGTTTTGGCCTTGCTATTTGTGCTAAAGTTGTTGTTTAATCATTGGTGAGTTGAGCTATCTTTCACTAGCTTCATCTCTTATTTATTTATCACATACTTAACACTTATTTTGCAGTATTTATTACCTTTATTGAGATGATATATATCATTTATTGTTGCTTAAA
The DNA here is from genome assembly GCA_009831015.1 of Picea engelmannii. Classification (NCBI taxonomy): domain Eukaryota; kingdom Viridiplantae; phylum Streptophyta; class Pinopsida; order Pinales; family Pinaceae; genus Picea; species Picea engelmannii. The sequence goes on along the minus strand of ML790466.1, from coordinate 30,154 downwards.
ATTAGGGACAGCAATATTAACTTGCTTGTCCAACTAACATATTACACTATATGATTGGTTTTCCTTATGTCTCAGGCAAGTATTCACACTTGGAAGGTCACTCAACTTACTTGGCAACCCCTGGACCTTCCCAAGACTTCATTCCAATCCTTTCGTACCATTTAGACTTGACCTCTAGGGACTTCATATCCATCTCCATCCATCTTCATCTCATTCCCCCTACGTTCATTGGGATTCCCCCCTTGAGGTGACTACCTCACCTCTAAAGTGACGGGGACACCTGCCTAAGGTGACAGTGGGTAGGTGACCTCTTAGTTGTCGTCATTTAGTGGTTGGGTTGGGATTTTCCCAACCTACAACTTGTGCAATAACATGCTACATTGTTGACTCTACCTAGGGATCAATGATTGCAACATACAATTCCATATTCTTTTACTCTAAATTTATGTTATTTTTATAGTTTCTATAGTTAGAGTTAGATAATAGACTTTCATTTCCATTAATAGACATAGGTTAAGAAAAATAGATTGCAAAAAGACTTGGAGTTTCCCCTCTAAAAAATGGATTAAATTCAATTTTAATGGGGCATCCAAGGGAAAACATCACCTTGCAAGGTTAGGGGGTGTGTATATATGAGCATGGTCACATTATCGATATGTTGAGAAAGTTTTTGGATGCCAAATATAATAATCAAGTAGATATGGAGGGTGTGGTATTGGGCAGAGAAAAAGAACTAGGGAAAGGATACAAAAAAGGTTGTTTATGAGGGAGACTCAAAACTTATTATAGACCATATTAATGGGAAAATATCTCATCACGTGGGGATATGATGAGCAAGGTCTCCTGGATACAACAAGAAAAGAAACCACAAAGAAAATCCTAAGTCAGTTCTCCTACAATAGGAAGAGACTTGCTTTCTACACAAGGACATTTAGAATCATCTTGTCAAAACAAAAAATAAAACGTGACTTATAATTTCCTTTAGTAAAACATTTGCACCAATTGCAAAGGAGATGTCCCCACACTCTCACATCTCCTCATATAAAGGTTTGGAAACTATCACTTTATATTTTTCCACCTTTAATCAACTCTTATTAAGGACTTAATGTTATCTCAACTTCTGAGAAATGTATTTAGGGATAAAAACCCTCAAATCACTTTGGAACTCAATGCTCACCTTGTTAAGTTAACTTAATCGAAGCTCACAATATCATATTGCCCTATGTCTCAAACTTTGAGTGGCACTTTGTTGATATTCTTAAGTGTCAATAATGAATCTATTTGTCCTACATGGTCACAATGTTGATATCCTTCTGGAATATGGATTTTATCACTCCTCCCCTTGTAATGATGCATCATTCAACTCCCTTCTTTCTCGATGACTTGGTTATCTTTCCATGGAATCTCTAGTTGATGCAACACACAAGTGAGGAACTTAGTCAAAGACATTTCATGTCATATATAATTAGTCCCACCGCCAATAATGATAGACTTCAGTTTCTCTTCTAATTTATCACTCATGAGTAGGGTAGACACCTACACTTTTAAACCCTACTTATGGTAGTATAAGGGTCTACCTATGAGATAATAAACAATAGAAACACATAAAAGTCACACTTGCATATAACCAAGCTATATAGACTAAGACTCCCAATTTGAAAATGTTCAAATATTTTATGAGCATGATAAGTGTACAAGAGTGAATAATCCACTTTGATATTTATATTTTTCAATTTCTAAACTAGTTGGAAAGGGGAAAATTCACCACCCAACCAGATGCATCTCAAAATTCCAATGTCAATCTAGAATAGTGACATGACTAGTAAATTCATCATGCAGAGAAATGGCTTGCACTTGTGCCTTTATTCTTGGTCACCTCTTTGGCTACAACTTGCAAAAGGGAATCACAATGACAATGTTTGAATCACTAGCCTTATAGTTCTCCCAAAATTTAAGGCATCCATGCTATCTTCTCACTAGCCAAGGGAACTATATGTAAATAGACTTAATGTCTCTCTAAAAAAACAAGGTCACCATATTAACATTAATGTCACATAATATGACAACTCAAGACTTCTATGTCAAAGAAGATTCTACCAACAACTAAATGAGTAGTTTGAGTGATTTTCTCAAAAAATGAGGTGTCCTTGCGAGTGTCTCACTAGCCGAGGTAAAGGCCAATGTCCCACTTTCATTCTAGTGTTTCACCAAACAAAAGTGCAACATGAACTCACTCAAATACCCATTTTTGCAGCAACACTTCCATCATACATCTCTACCAACATATTTAATGCAACAATACCTTTTTGTTCACTAGAACATAAACCACAACAAGCAAGCACCAACTCTATCATGGATCATTTAAGAAGCACACAATGTAATGGATCAACAATGTGAAAACAAAAAATTAACAAAGGGAATTATTATCACGCCACTTCCATTTAAAGTTGCTAATTTATGGTCGTGGATTGGTGTAAATCACAAAGTAAAGAGCCTTAGGGAATTACTCTCAGGTAAGCGCAATAAATAGATTAATCTTCATTTTTCCTATCATAACACCCTCCCTCCCTCAGATTTTGTCCGAAGACAATCGACTCTTTATTTTTATAAATAATATTTTATCAAGAAAGATAATATTATATTTTGACATGTGAACTTTTGTTACTAAATGGGGCCTTTGAACTAGATCTTCCATCTTATTTAAGTGGAATGTCTTTTCGAAATCATTCCTTTGAGATTACAAGTCTAGGAATGTCTATTCTCAAAATAATTAAGGGGTGATATTTCAAATTTTAGATATTGCATTAAAAATTACAACAAAAGTCATAGAGAAACAACTATGGGCTCTACAAAATATGATTAAGCAACAACAAATAATGGACTAACATTTGACAATTTAATAATAATGCATTAAGATGCACACAATAAATTCATCAAACTTGGATTAAATCCCAAAGAAAAAATGCAATTGTTTAAATTAAGTTCAGTAGACTTGAAGTTCCGATGGTTGAGACCATATTTCTGTTGATGTTTGGACAACATCGGGAAAACATTCTCTTAGAATAATAATTAATAATATAATTATTGATTATTAAATATCATATATAATAAGTAAATGATAATAATAAATAGTTATTGATTATTTAAGGGACGCATCCTTTCATGGATGGTCACCATACGTTCCCTATATATGGAACACTCATCATTGTAATAATATATCGATCATATCTCATATGAAGAAAAACAACATGGTATCAAAGCAGGACTGGGTGATGCAAGAGCATCGCTCCACCTCAGCAATGTGCCAGCCAGCCAACACATCAAAGCACATTCAAGGAGGGGAGAGGCGCCAGCCCTCTCATTTTTCCCTCATTTTCAAATTTCAATTTGTATTAAATGAAATTAAATGTTGTAAGAATTGGTAGAGCCGAGTCATACCTTTGAGAAAACAGGAGATAAAGTCACCTTTAATGGTTGATAGGATGATAAGATCTAGATTCAATTCGAACTAGATGGCTATTGAATGTAATTCAATGTAATTAATGAGATTTAGGTAGCTTGTAGGGAGATCTGGAGGAGCCCCTCTTTTGTAAAAGATATTTGTATATGATTTTAAAAAAAGGTAAGGGAATATAGGAGGTAAAGAATAGAGGAGAAGGAGGAGAGAATTGAGACTCTGTTGCAGTCCAGTCTTTGTAAACATCTGTATAGACATTCAGAGATAATACAAAACGCAGTTTTTCCTGCATATGATTTTATGTGTTTATATGTTTATGAATGAATGTCATTTGTGATTATATGAGCTTATGTTGTAGATGGGTATGAATCATTTCCATATGCAGGGTGAAGATAGATTCTACTATCTTTGAGAGTTTGTTGGAACTTTTCTGGGTTCTTTAGGCTAAGTGCAAGGAGTGCGTGACAGAGCGTGAAAACTCTGTGAGCCAACGCAAGGAGTGTGTATCTGACCTATGTTTTGAGTTCAGGAGAGAACGTGCCAAGGGGGCATACTAGAACATTTACAAACTCAAGGAGGATCCTCAAGGTTGTTGAATATCTTGGAGGATAGATTATGCAGAGGAGGCACAGAGAAACAGAATTGTTGAAGATTTTGTAGAACTCTATCAGGAGGGCATTGAGCAGGTGCAAGTGTGCACAAGGAGAACTCTGGTTCGAGTTCAGAGAGAAGAGAAGTGTCAAGGAGAAGACACTCACAAACTAATGAATAATATGGAAAGCTCGGCAAGGAGTGTTTTGAGTAGGAGGTTTCCAGGAGGGCACGAAGAATTCCTTTGAGAGAAAGTAGAGGGGTCAATACCCTTTTAGAGTTTTGAGTCAGTTAAAAAAAAACCTTGGAAGAGATAGCGCAAGGAGTGTGCATAGAAATGAACTGATTTTAGTTCGAGAAGCTCAGGAGGAGTGGTGTAAAGTTGCACAAACAACGCAAGTGTGCGCCAGGGCCGATATTTAATTTCATTACCCAGCTCAAGGAGAGACAACGTTTTCAAGAGCGCAAGTGAGACTTAGAGTAGTTGGGCTCACATGAGAAAGATCAAAGGCCGTAGCCTTTGACTCTTAGAAATTTTCCCAAATTCGGGAGAAAGTGCAAGACCAGGAGGAGGAGAAATAGTTGTCATCAGATCAACTGCAAAGGAAGAAATATAGGTCATCGAATTTCACGTCCATACACTTAGAAGAGTGCGCAGAAAGAGAATAGATCTCAGTCGTTAGATCTGAGCGTGAATTACCAACAGTCGTTGAATCCAAAGGCAAGTGCATGAGACTTAAATATTTTGAAAGTGCGTAGGAGAGCGGACTCACGAAGTTCCAAAGTTTTGAAACCTATCGGAATCGTGCATTGTCCAAGGGATAGGTGGAAGCATATTCGAGAGTTTGAGGATTCGTAATTCAGAAGATTTGCAAGGATAACAAATCAAACTTCGCGAAGTGCGAAGTGATTCTCGCACCGGTTATATTCGCGGTTCGGGGTTTGGAACATTGGGCGACAGCTACAGTTGAAACGGCTGAAGCCCAGAGTCCAGAGCACCTAGGATATTAAGACTTGGGTCATAGCCCGAGGTCACATAAGAGGAGAGCATGGACTGTAGGATTAGTCCCAAAGAATTTGTCGATTCAGAGATCGGAAAAAAGGGAGCAAGTAGTTTGTGAAATCTACGAAGCACGGATTTGCGAAGGGAGATGGCCCATGGTCATAGTCTGTGGTCACATGAGGGGAAGGGGGCTTAGCCAGAAGAGCTAGCGCCCATTAGCATTGAGATTCGAACATCGCTAAGGAAAATGGCTCGTGGGTCTCACAGAACCTACGCCTAAGGAGTTAGGGGGGCTATGTAAAGTAATTTGGGGTTCAATCAGGAGCCCAAAGAGCTAATCCAACTTAGTGAACGAATATCCTTGATTGGGAGGTCGCAAAACCCCCAGGAGGGGAGGGGAGTTGCATCAAGTGGTATCAGATATGATTTTTGTTTGTAGATTTCAGGCAAAAGGAGAAAAATGGAATGAAGATAGTCTAGCTATGTCAAGTAGTATCAAAAACTAATTTTTTCCTGTAGACAACAGGTGAAGGTGAAGGAAGAATATTGATGCTCTATGCGAAATATTGTTGCAAGTGTGCAGCAGCAAATTAAACAGCCAGGTAATCCGGAAGAGAAGATGGAGATGCTCTCAGTTGCAGGGTGAACAACAGACTTTCCAGGAGGGAATGTAGAAGGTGAAAATGGCCACTAAAGGCCATGAATGTGGTCGGAGAGAGGGTCGTAAGCAGAAAATAAAACCAGATATAGATCTGGAGCTCATTGATATAAGAGAAAAAATGGAACAGTTGACATTTCAGCAGGAGGAAAAGGTACACTAGAGGTACGAATGGCTTCTGAATAGGAAGGAAAAATGGCATGTTCAAAATTTGTTGGCCAGAAAGCAACAACAGGTAGTAAGGAGGTGGTTGAGGCATGCTGAAAACCTCAGTGACACAAAAGAGGATATGGTTTACATCTTTGAACCAGAAGTTGGAAGAACCCTCAGTGATGAGGAAGAGAGATCAATGGAGGATCTCATAGACTATTAGGGGCTCAGTGGTAAAAATTTATGTTGCCAGGTGGGCAATGAGGTGAGATCAACTGAAGATGTCATAGACTGCCAGGAGAGCAGGGGATAAATCCTATATTTCCAGGGGGCCAAGGGAAGAAAAATGAGACTATATGAAAGTTTCAGGAGATCAGAAATGAGTTCAGGTCAGCAAGGAGTGTTGATAGATGAAGATTCATGTGGGTTTGCAGGCCATGTGAATGAATATGATGAAAAGTTAAATACTTCCATCATAGAGGAGGAGGATCAGAAGAGTGTTCTAATCGTTGGAAGAATCAGGGTATTCATGACAACTAGCCCAACAGAGGCTAGCATAAATGTTGCAAGTATAGCAACAGAAGGAAATCCAGCAAAGATTGTCAAAGAGGAGGAGGAGAAGACATTGATGTTTGCCCCAACAGAAGGAGAAGAGCATTTAGTAGAATTGCTCAAAATTTTCAGCCGGGAAGTTGAACAGGAGATGACTGCAACACTTGAGTCTACAAAAGAAGAGGAAGCAGACAACATGGAATTTGTTGATCTGTATAAATAATTGGAATCCCTGGAGATAAGGGTGATAGTGAAAAGTCATCACATCCAATAGGTTAAGTTGGAAACAAGTGGAGGAGCATACCAGCCCAAGGAGCAGCTGGAGGAAGCTAGAAATATGCCAGTAGGAGAGCTGACAGAAGGAAATCTGTCAGAGGAGATAGTTGGGAAACAACTTAGTGATGAGACTGCAGAACTGGAGTCTGTAGCAGGGTGGAAATATAAGGCCACAAGAGATGGAGAAAATAGAATGGGGGATCAGGTTGATCTACCCATTTCCAAGAAAGAGTTGCAGCCGAGAAGACTGCATAAGGAGAGCCATCCAATAGAGTAGTTGGATGAGGTGATTGAGAAGATCAAGAGATTGATGTCAAGTTCATCACAAGAAGAAGTCATAAAAGGGAAGATGAGCAGAGGAGATCCTGCCATAGCAACAGAAAAGAAGAAAAATAAGCAGCAACAACATAGCATAGGAGCAAGAGGACAGCTCCAAAGGAGAGTTTGGGATCCAGGGGGATTTCAACAAAGCTGAGAAGCTCATGAGTAGGAGATCGTGAATTTTTCACAGTAGTGGAGTATGATGTAGGAGCATCGCTCCACCTCAGCAATGTGTCATCCAGTCAGCACATCAAAGCGCATTCAAGGAGGGGAGATGCACCAGCCCTCTCATTTTTCCTTCATTTTCAAATTTTAATTTGTATTAAATGAAATTAAATGTTGTAAGACTTGGTAGAGTCAAGTCAAGCCTTTGAGAAGACAGGAGACAAGGTCACCTTTAATGGTTGAAAGGATGATAAGATATAGATCCAATTCAGACTATATGGCCATTGAATGTAATTCAATGTAACTAATGAGAGTTAGGTATCTTGGAGGGAGAGCTCGAGGAGCCCCTCTTTTGTAAAATATATTTGTATATGATTTCAAAAAAAGGTAAGGGAAGATAAGAGGTAAATAATAGAGGAGAAGGAGGAGAGAACTGAGACTCTGTTGCAGTCCAGTCTTTGTAAACATCTGTATAGACATTCAAATATAATACAAAAATTAGTTTTCCTGCATATGATTTTGTGTGTTTATATGTTTATGAATGAATGTCATGTGATTATATGAGCTTAAGTTGTAGATGGGTATGAATCGTTTTCATCTGTAGGGTGAAGATAGATTCTACTATCTTTGAGAGTTTGTTGGAATTGTTATGGGTTATTTAGTCTAAGTGCAAGGAGTGGGTGACAGAGTGTGAAAACTTTGTGAGCCAACACAAGGAGTGTGTATCTGACTTTTTCTTTGAGTTCAAGAGAGAACGTGCCAAGGGGGCATACTAGAACATTTACAGACTCAAGGAGGATCCTCAAGGTTGTTGAATATCTTGGAGGACATATTATGCAGAGGAGGAAAAGAGAAACAGAATTGCTAAATATTCTGTAGATCTCTGCCAGGAGGGCATTGAGAGGGTGCAAGTGTGCACAAGGGGAACTCTGGTTTGAGTTCAGAGAGAAGAGAAGTTTCAAGGAGAAGACACTCACAGAGTACTAAATACTCTAGAAATCTCAACAAGGAGTGCTTTGAACAAGAGGTTTCCAGGAGGGCATGAAGAATTCCTTTGAGAGAAAGTAGAGGGGCTGAGACCATTTTAGAGTTCTGAGTCAATTAAAAAAAGAAATTTAGAAGAGATAGTGCAAGGAGTGTGGGTAGAAGCAAACTGATTTCAGTTCGAGAAGCTCAGGAGGATTAGTGTAAAGTTGCATGAAGAGCACAAGTGTGCGTCAAGGCCGATATTTAATTTCGTTGCCAATATCAAGGAGAGATAGCATATTTTCAATATCACAAGCAAGACTCAGAGTAGTTGGGATCGCAAGAGAAAGATCAAAGGTCATATCCTTTGACTCTTAGAAATTTTCCCAAATTCAGGAGAAAGTGCAAGCTCAGGAGGAGGAGAAAAAATTTTCGTCAGATCAGCAGTAGAGGAAGAAATATGGGTCGTCAAATTTCATGTCCAGACACTCAGAAGAGCATGCATAAAGAGAACAGATCTCAGTCGTTAGATCTGAGCACGAATGACCAACAATCGTTGGATCCAAAGGCAAGTGCACGAGACTTAAATCTTTTGAAAGTGCGCAAGAGAGTGGACTCATGAAGTCCTGAAGTTCTAAAACCTATCAGAACCATACATCATCTAGGGAGATAGGTGAAAGCATATCTGAGAGTTTGAGGATTCGGACTTCGGAAGATTTGCAAGGAGAACAACTCAAACTTCGTGAAGTGCGAAGTGTGGAGTGATTCTCACGCTAATTATATTTGCGGTTCAAGGTTCATAAGATTTGGTGACGGTTGCAATTGAAATGGTTGAAGCCCAGAGTCTGAAGCACCTAGGATATTAATCCTGGGGTCATAGCCCGAGGTCACATAAGAGGAGAGCGTGGATTGTAGGATTATCCCCAGAGAATTCGTCAATTCGAAGATCGGAAAAAAGGGAGCAAGTAGTTCGCGCAAGATATGAATCACAGAGTCATGAAGGGATCTGGCCCACGGTTGTACTCCGTGGTCACGTGAAAGGAAGGGGGCTTATCCATAAGAGCTAGCTCCCATTGGCATTGAGATTTGAACAACTCTAAGGAAAAGGGCCTGCGGGTCTCACAAGACCTGTGCCTAAGGAGTTAGAGGGCCTGTGTAAAGTCATTTGGGGTTCAAGCAGAAGCCTGAAGATCTGATCCAACTCAGTGAATGAAGATCCTTTACTAGGAGTTTGCAGAACCCCCAGGAGGGAAGGGGGGTTGCATCACTGGGTTGACTCCCTCACGGGAGGGCCCAGGTAATATTTATTACAAAAAAAACAACAACAACATGGTATTAGAGAAATGTTGATACCGAGACCCATTCAATTATCATATGCAATGGAGATCAGACTATTTATTTCCTTCATAGGCCTTCAATCCGACCAAGGAAATTGTCTCGTGGGTTTCATCCCTTCGACTATTCTAACAATCTATGCATGTCCTAGCCAATATAAGAGCCATATATCTTTACATGTCCCAGCCAATATAAGAGCCATATAGCTCTTGTTAGGACTATGAATGGAACCATGGATCTGATCCCTGGTGCAACTACTTCTGTTGAGATACTTTGCACTAGACATCGCATGGAAATCCCCACGTTTTGGCTCGAAATAGTAGGTTTTATTATCATAAGTTATTGTTTGATGAAGAAAATAAATAGAGCCATTATTTATGGGATTATGTTAGTGACCTTGGTATCGTGGATTAGAGGTACTCAAGTGTCCTATTTCCCATACACTCCCCAAGGAAACTAGTCATTCTGATACTTTAATAAGATCGTAGATGTTCATAGAATCGAAAGAACAGTAGGAACGTTCAACTTTGCTAAATTTGGAAAAACTGACCTTTGGGTTGCTCTCGTTACATTATTCTACGTCGATTTACTGGACACAACTGGGATGTTATATTCAATGGCTAAGTTTGCAGGATTTATGGATGAGAAAGGTGAGTTTGAAGGCCAAAATTTTGCATATATGAGCGATGTGGCTGCTATTGTTGTTGGCTCAGATCTTGGGACGTCTCGTGTGACTATGTATATAGAGTCATTGACTAGTATTCGTAGAAGGAGGGAGAATGGGATTGACTACAGTAAGTGTGGGATTTTATTTCTTTATGGCATTGTTTTTCATTCATCTTCTTGCATACATCCCACCTTGGGTCATGGGGCCTCCCCTCATTCTTATTGGTGTGATGATGATGAGAGTCATTATGGATATTGAGTGGCATAACATGAAGGAAGTGAATTTTAGACAAATTGAGTTGTATTTAGTGCTAGATTTTTCCCTTGTAATTGGGAGATGGTTTCCATTGAGGGAAAGCATCTCGAGCAACGATAATGCAAAGATAATTTTCCAATAGACAGTGGAATTTGGCTGGAGAGCTTATTGTTCTCAAGATAGAGCTACTTGAGATGAAAGATATTTCCGATGGTGGATGGAATTTTTCCCTTGATCTCCTAGAATCCATTGATTACAAGGACTTGGAGGAAAGAGAGGTTTCCCAAGGAAGGAGACACGGTTTTGCACAAGTACATGGTGTCGTTTCTCGATTCATGGTTCCCTCATATAGTCAGATGAAGGAACCAAGACATTGGTTTCATGAGGAAACCTCGATATGTCTTCTGAGACATTGGTTTCATGAGGGAACCTCGATATATCAAGTATGGTCCAAGATGACTTAGCATGATCAAAATTTACCTATGTTTATGTGGGAAAAGGCATCCATGAATGCAGTGTATGGTCAGAACATAAATCATCATAAGGCTTTGAGGAACATGACGCTCAAGGAGGCCTTCACTGGAGTGAAGCCTGAGGTTGGACACTTCAGGATATATGGGTGTCCAGTATACATTTATGTACCCAAGGAGAAAAGGATCAATCTAGACTCTTCAGGAAGAAATGGTACATTTGTGGGGTACAATGAGTCTTCGAAGGCATACTTGATCTACATCCCTAGTCAAAGACAGATTGAGGTGAGAAGAGATGTTATCTTTGAGGAGGAGGTATCCTTTAATAGATATAGAGGATCTCACATGGATATTGATCAAATTGAGCCAATTGATCCCATTAATCATGTAGCTCAAGTTGATGTTCCCAGAGATATTGCAATAGGCCAGAAGAGACCTACATGGGATCATCAGACTCTATAGGAAGAAGAAGGATATGCAGCTCCTCATGGTACCTTCCGAGTGAGAAAGAGAACTTAGAGATATTCATGCTATGTCGCAAATATGAGCCACATCATTCATTTTGAGCCTTATTGTTATGAGGAGACAACTAATCATTTAGTATGGAGAGATGTCATGATAGAGGAGTATCAATCCATCATGAAGAATGATGTGTGGGATATTGTTCTGAGACCTGAGGGGAAGTCTGTAGTGACTTCCAAATGGATCTACAAGATCAAACACATAGTTGACGAGAGCATCGAGAGGCACAAAATGATATTTGTTGCTAGAGTATTCTCTCAGGTGGAGGGGATAGATTATGAGGAGACATTTTCTCTTGTTTCTCGATACACTTATATCCAGATGATTATTTCCCCTACAACATCCATGGGTTGGAGAGTACATCAGATGGATATAAAGACAATCTTTCTCAATGGAGAGATTGAGGAAGAAGTGTACATCGAGCAGCCATATGGTTTCTTGATACATGAGAAGGAGTCTCATGTGTGCAGGTTGAAGAAGGCCTTGTATGGACTCAAGCAACCACCTTGAGCTTGGTATGCGAGGATTGATGGACACCTGATGATTTTTGGGATTTAGCAAAAGTGTTTTCGATACCAACTTGTACTACAATATTGTTAATGGCGAGTCCCTGATTTTGGTCCTCTACATTGATGATTTATTCCTCGGCGATACTGAGAGCCTTATTGTTGAATGCAAGTATGTGTTGGCCTCTAAGTTTGAGATGAAGGACCTTGGTATGATGCACTACTTCTTGGGACTAGAGGTATGGCAGAGAACTGATGAGATCTTCATGAGTCAGGGGAAATACATAGTTGAGATATTGAAGAAGTTTGGGATGTTGAACTTGAAGCCCATGGCTACACCAATGGTGACAAATCCAAAGAAACTACGTGTGTCTTCTTCTTATTCTGGCGAAATTAATCTGACTCTGTACAGACAGTTGATTAGATAATTGATGTATTTGGTTAACACCAGACCAAATATTTGCTATGCAGTGAGTGCACTTAGCCATTTTATGAGTCAGCCAAGATAGACACACTAGATTGTTGCGAAGCATGGGTTGAGATACCTGCAAGGCACATTTGGACATGGTTTGAGATATACTTCTAGTATTGATATAACATGGAAAGAATATATTGACTCTGATTGGGCAGGGAGCACAGTGGACAGAAAGAGCTCTTTCGAGTGTTTCTTCACTTTGGGATCTTCCATGGTTTCCTGGTGTAGTAGGAAACAGACTTCTATGGATTTGAGCAGAGCAGAAGCAGAGTACATTGCATTAAGTACATCAATCCATGAAGCAGTGTGGCTTTGCAAGCTCCTTGCAGATTTATCCGAACATGGGTCGGATTCCACCATTAGTCATTATGGTAACCAAAGTTGTGTGAAGATCTCAGATAATCCAGTGTTTCATGACAAATCAAACCACATTGAGATCAAGTACCATTACATCTGAGACATGGTGTAGAGGAAGGAAGTATCGATGTTGTACCTTCCTACAGATGAGCAGGTTGTTGATATTCTTACCAAACCAGGATGAAGTTCAAGTAATTTTGTGACAGACTTGTCATGGCAGAGAATGCCTCCCTCACTAAGAGGGAGTGTTGATGTTTGCAACTTCTTAAGACATTCTCCATATTGTACTCCTATGTGACTAAGTTGATTTGATATGTGATGACACTTATCTGAGAAGGGATAAGTGTGTTTGGTCTTATATCCTAATGTCCCATGTGGAGAGCACATGAGGATGTGTCAAGGGAGTTGACCCTTGACATCACACACTATGGGAGTTGAACCTAGTGTTTCTAGAGGGTGTAGCCTCTAGAAGTCCACATGGGAGTTCCATGTGTGATAAACTTTCTTTGGATCATACTCCTCTATGAATTGAGTTGAGTTGATATGTGAGGACACTTATTCAAGAAGGGATAAGTGGGACACTTATTCGATAAGGGATAAGTGAATTTGGGCTTATATCCCAATTTCCCATGTGGAGAGCACATGAGGACATGTCAAGGGAGTTGACCTTGACGTCACACACTATGGGGAGTTGACCCTAAGTGTTCCTAGATGGGGTAGCCTCTACAAGTCCACATGGGAGTGCCATGTGTGACAAACCTTTTGCTACTATGGTGGTTGATTACCACCGGCGGATACTGTGTGTCTTTGGACAGTAGTTGTGTACTACTATGGAAAGATACCTCCCTAACTAAGAGGGATTGTTGATGTTTCAGCATCAAGAATACCTTCTCCTAGATTGGGTTGTAGACCAAGGGAGATATGATACATTTTGTAATATACCAGATATAAAATGTATGTAGAACAGAAATAAAATGCTAGAAATGGCAGAATAACAGCAATATAACCAGAACATTCACCACAATAGCACTGAAATGATAAGAGAATAATAACAGAAATACCACTTTGAATATGAAAGAAATGTTCTTTGGCCTCTTCGAGGGGGCGACCTCCAGTTGAGAAGATCTATATTACAATAATAACCAAGCTAGGGTTCTCATACCCTCGACTCCTATTTATACTAAAAAGAAGCATCTAGAGGAAGATCCTTCTAGAAGCGGAAGCTTCTATTAGGTCTTCTTACATCCGCCTTATTCTATTTTATTGAAAGGCCTTATTAATATTGAACTTTATTACATCTGAATATATTGTTCTACCTATGTGCAGGTTAGGACCCTAACATGTTTTCCCCCTTAAAAACAACCTTGTCCTCAAGGCTTGAGATGAGGAAATTGTTGCAGAATGGTAGTTGGTTCCCAAGTGGCATCTGTTGGAGTTGTATCTTTCCACTGGACTAGCACTTCCTTGATGGTTCTCTGACATAGGCAATGCTCATGCTGGTCCAAATTTTCTTCTGGTTGTAGCCAAATGGATCCTTCTTCATCTAACTCTGGAAGGTTGGTTTGAATTTGGAACTTAGGTCCAATCACCTTCTTTAAGCATGAAACATGAAAAATAGGATGTAGCTTCGAATGGTTGGGAAAATCTAACTGATAGGCTACTTTTCCCACATGCTTGAGAATGGTATAAGGACCATAAAATGTGGGCGCTAGCTTCTGACAATGCTTGGCCTTGATGGAAGTTTGCTTGTAAGGCTACAGTCGAAGAAACACCTGATCCCCTTCTACAAATTGACGTTCAGAGCGACCTTGATCTGCTTGTTTCTTTATGTGATTATGTGTTGTGACAAAATTCTCTTTGAGCGTATGGAGAATATCCTCTCGAGTTGTAAGTGTTAGGTCAACTGCCTGGACCTTCGAGGCACCTGGTAAGTATGAGAGAACTGAAGGTGGCTTATGTCCATATACTGCTTCAAAAGGAGTCATGCGTGTAGTTCTATGGTATGAAGTGTTGTACCACCATTCAGCTAGGGGTAACCATTGAGCCCACTGATTTTTCTTTTCCGAGGCAAAACACCTCAAATATGTTTCCAAGCACTTGTAGACAACTTTGTTTTGGCCATCAGTCTAGGGATGATAAGTTGTGCTAAGATTAAATTTGATGCCTTGTATCTTGAATAGTTCTTGCCGAAAATTGCTTGTGAAAGTTGGGTCATGATCAGAAACAATAGAGTGCGGAATGCCATGAAGATTGAAAACCTGATCCATGAAAATTTGAGCCACCGTGGATGTTGTAAACGGGTGTTGAAGGGCGTAGAAATGAGCATACTTGGAAAGGCGATCAACAACCACCATGATGACTGATTTATTTCTCGACTTGGGTAAGCCGGTAATAAAATACATAGAGATATCCTTCCAAATAGCAGGTGGAATCGGGAGCAGTTGTAGTGTGCCCAGAGATTTGACTGTTTCTCCCTTGTTGCATTGACATGCATCACATTCAATGATAAAATTATGAATGTCCTGTTTCATACCATCCCAGAAAAAGGAGCGTTTGACCCTGTCACGGGTTTTGGTGAACCCGGAGTGCCCTTCTGTGGGTGTAGCATGAAGCTCAGAAAGTACCGTGGATTTAATCTTTGATTGTTTACTTAAATACAAATGGCCTTTGTATCGAAGTTCATCATGGAGCTAAGAGTACCCTAGGGAAGCTGGAGCATTGGACTGCAATTGTTGGATCAGCTACGAACTTTTGGGATCTTGTAGTCACTCCTGGCGAATGGCTTGGATCCAATGTGGGAAAATGAATGAAAGAGAAAAAAGGGATCCTTCATCTTCATATTTGCGGGAAAGTGCATCCACAACCACGTTGTCTTTGCCTTTCTTGTAAATGATATCATAATCATATCCAAAGAGCTTAGTCACCCATTTTTGTTGTTCTGGGGAGGAAATGCATTGTTCCAGAAAATACTTGAGGCTTTGATGGTCTATCTTAATTTGGAAACATTGCCCCAATAGATAAGGGCGTCATAGATCAACGACATGCAGAATAACCAACATTTCTATTGTAGGAAAATCTCACTGCGGACAGGTAGATTGCCTTAAAGAGCTAGACCCTAACTCTAAGACAAAAAGTGCTTAACGTGGACACTGACTTCCTTTCAAACCTATAAAAACTAACACATGAGAAGGAAGGAGAATAGCAATACCTCTTTATCGACGTTTTTCCCTGCACACTCCAAATCGAGCTCCAAAATCTCGCTCCTCGCTGAGTCCTGTAGACAAACAAAGTACGACCGCTTCCTACTCTATTGATATTAGCTTGAAAACAGATCTATCTATCAATGATAAGTTCATGTAAGATCAGACACAAACTAGAAAGAAACAGGCCAAGCGTGTCATATTAATGAGAATAACGACATCAATACTTACAATCCTAGATGCGAATGTGACAGCTTTGTCAAGTCCCCTTTGTCTAACCCTTGCTCGAAAGATCCACAACCTGGATGATAACAGCTTCACTGATCACTCTCCTTTGACTAGTTGTGTGTTTCCTATGAGATCATAGGTTTCTTGCTTCCAAATTATCTTTTTTCCAGCACCACTTATGAGATCATAAGTTTGGTGTGATTCTCCTTTTCCAGTCCTCTTTCACCATTAGAAATCTTGCTTATATAGCCTTGGAGAGGCTTTAACCACTTGAGATATCCTTGGGGAAGTTGAGGATTTGCCTCCTTCAGTTGAGGATCTGCCCTAAGATCATGGATGGACTAGGGATTTGAGCTCAACTACCTTCCAAGAATGAAAAGATCCTTCCCCCATTCATCTCAACAACTTAACTACTGCCCAGAATAGGTAGCGCTCCCTCAAAAGGACCATCAGAGCATTGTAGCGCTCCCTAGTAGGCTTTAGGGGGGAGACAGCGCTTTCAAAATCCATAGCGCTCCCTCAAAAGGGCCAGAGGAGATTTATAACGCTCCCAGACAGTGTAAGGGGGAGCGTCGGTGCTCCCAGAAGAGGTATAGGCGAGCGCTCTCCTCCAAAACTCAATTTTTTGGGTGCTTTCAGATGGCAAAAGGTTTGCAAGCTTGCTGACTCATTTCTCCTCTTCCAAATCAAATGTTTGAGGTGTTTCAAGTGTCTTTCTCATGTCGTTATAGGCACGACATAGGCATCATGGCAGTATGCTTCCCTGACACTTGTGACACTTGTGAGCAACATGCAACACTTGCGACCTTGTGAGCAAAATGCGACACTTGCGACCTTTGTAATGATGACACCTGCGACACTATCAAAGTGAGTATTTTTTATGTGTAACAATTTCCTTTTCATAGATGGATTTAACCATATTTCTTTCAGATAGTTGCTTGTTGGTAAAGGCCAAAGGTTGACCCTCTTGCATAAGGACAACACCAATTACTTTCCCTAAGGCATCACATTCCAACACAAAGGTCTTTGTAAAATCGGGAAGGGCGAGGACTGGAGTGGTGCACATGGCCATCTTCAAGGTTTGAAAAGCTTGAGCAATGGCTGGAGTCCAAGTGAAAGAGTTCTTTTTTAGGAGAGCAGTGAGAGGTGCTACAATCTTCCCATAATTCTTAAAAAACTTGCGATAATACCCTGTTAAGCCCAGAAATCCACGCAAGCTCTTAAGAGTCTTTGGGTGAGGCCAGTCTTGCATAGATTCAATCTTTTTAGGATCCACCCTGATGCCATCCTGGCCAACCAGATGACCCAAGTAATCTACTTCTGAGGCGCCAAAAGCACATTTAGTCTGTTTCAGGAAAAGTTGGTGCTGAGAGAGTAGATGGAGAACTCGATCCACATGAGCAAGATGGTATATCCAATTTTTTCTATAGATGAGGATATCATCAAAGAAAACTAAGACAAAATGGTGGAGAAAAGGACGAAAGAAATGATTCATGAGGCTTTGGAAGGTGGAGGGGGAATTACACAAGCCAAAGGGCATGACTAAAAACTCATAGTGGCCCTTGGGAGTTCTAAAGGAAGTCTTGGGAATGTCTTCCTCTTCCATACATATCTAGTGGTAGCTCGAACGAAGATCTAGTTTAGTGAAGAATTGGGCGCCACTCAATTCATCCAGGAGGTCATCAATGACAGGAATGGGGAATTTGTCTTTGATGGTAAGTTTGTTGAGGGCACGGAAGTCAAGACACATTCACCAAGAACATTCTTTCTTTAGGACCATGACCACAGGAGAAGAGTAGGGGCTCGTACTAGGGAAGATAACACTTTCATTAAGGAGTTCCTAGACCATTTTCTCAATTTCATTTTTTTGGGAAAATGGGTGACGATACGGATGGATATTGGGAGGAAGGATTTCAGGTACAAGGGGAATGGAATGATCATGAACACCACGGGAAGGAGGGAGTCCTTGGGGAGTGGAAAAGACCAATTAATGTTTAGAAAGGATGGCTTGGAGGTCTTGCGGGACCGAGGGTGTCTATGTTGCTTGTATGGCATGGAGTTGGGCGATAACACTAGAATGACCTTTTTTGAGCAGTTTTTCCATGCGATGGGAACTAATGATCTCAGGTGAATCAGTGGTGATGCCTTGGAACTTATATTGGTGGCCCTCCTGGTCGAATTGCATGGTTAAGTCTTTAAAATCCATGAGAATGGGACCCAAAGTCCTTAGCCAGTCTACACCCAACACAATGTCACAACCTCCCATGTCGATAGAAAACATATGGGATTTCATGTGGTAGTCACCAATTTGGAGATGCACTATTTCACAATGCCCTCCACATTTCATGGAACCACCATTGGCAACCATGATTTGGAAATTATTGACGGCATGGATGTAGCAATGAGTTTCTTGGGCAATGTGGCAATGAATAAAATTATGGGTCCTGCCACTATCAAGCAGAATAATGACCTTCTAATGCTTGATTTAACCGATTGGCTTGAGGGTTTGGGGAGTGGAGAAACCAGTGAAATCATTGAGGGAAATGACCGGTTCTACTTCGGGAGGGTCTGAGGGAGGGGTTTGTTGGATTACTGAGAGGGGGGGTGAATCAGTAATAACGTAATTATAATCCTTTTTCTTCAAATGTTATATCAATGTAGAATTATTATCCAATAATGAGCAGTAATAAATAAACAATCACACACATACACAGTACACTAG
>ML790465.1:129003-198891 GCA_009831015.1 Picea engelmannii | reverse complement strand
GATGTTCTTTAAGTAGTAAGGCAACACCAAAATAATTCCTAAAAGCCATATAATCTAATATAAGTGAAGCTCTAGTCTTTAAACTACTCTATGATGGTATCTAAGGTAGTCTTAATGCACTAAAAAAAATCAAAGGAGTGCCCATGAGATCTTAAATAATTTTTGTTATCGAGTCTTCTATTATCTAGCATTTGATAATTCTTAGTTACCTATAGTGCCTATTAATGGAAATAAACAAGTTTTTTCTAGATCACTTTCTCTAGGCTCCAAGGTATTAGGTTTGAAGAACTTAACTAGGGTCCTCTTACATGTAGGAGTACATGTAAAATTCAAAGCACTAACCTAATTTTAATTATGCATGTTATGCGTTGATAACACCAAGGATTAGTTCCCGGGATGGGGTGCTACGTTGATAGCATGCAACCCGTTATGTTTATTATGCATGTTGCCACCCTCGCCTTCATATCTTGAATGGAGGACAACATTCAACGCTCTTCTGTGCAGGTTGGACAGTTCCCTTGTGCAAGTTTAATGGATCGCCTAGTGCGCCATGGCGGATGGACGACGATGGGTATGGGAGGCATGTGCAAGGTCACTTCAGCTCCCTTGTAGCCCCTCCATTTCCTCCGGGTATGTTATGGCTCCTCCCACTCGGCTCAGATATTGCATTCAGTCATTTCTCCTGACACTCTCCTTGCTTTGTGCTTTCTTAAGATGAGTCTAGTATGGTTTCCCCTCACCGCCATGCCACAGGAGCATGGTAAGCCTAAGAGGGGACCTTCTTGGTACAACTATGCATCCAGGAACCAGTGCATTCGCAAGCTTTCCCAGGCTTCTTTGACCTCACTGATTCGTTGTGATAGGGAGAAAAATTCGCCTCCAATGGCCTATGTAGAGGAAATTCCATAAGAACCAATTACGGTTCTTCCGGATTCCCTTCTCTACACAGTCCTGGACCCCCAAGACCGGCCTAGCACCATTCACTATGCCCCTTCTACAACTTGTGCCATGGAAGGGGTGACTCGTATAATCCAGGAAGAAAATCCTTTCGTTGACTGCCCAATAGAGCCTCCACTGCCCACCTCAGCTCTGGTCTGAGATTCACAATCTATTTGCTTCCTGGCCCCAGAACATCTGGAGCTCATCTTTGATATGTGAAGGGACATGATGGAACAACTCCACATGCACACTTTACTTAGCATCAGACTCGACATCTTGTTTGAAGCGCTCTCAAGCTCACAAAGCCAACAACATTGCCCGACCTGCGTGCAACCGTACATCTTTACTCCTCAAGGCGGCACTCAGGGCAGTACAAGTTTTACTGGCTCTTTTGATGATTAATCCTTTTCATCTCTCTGTACTTCTTTTGCAAAAAAAGAGTGAATTCTCCATACTCCTATTTAGATTTCTCGTTGCATGTTCAGACATTTATGTCTCAATACTATTCTGCCACCTTTTCTAGTTTCCAAATGTTTCGCGGAACAGGTGGGGGATTTTTCCTTTTTTGTCATCTAGAACAGAAGGGTGCCATCTGTTTCGGTTTCCACTTGTATGACGGAACAGGTGGAAGCCATGCAGACATGACTTTGCTATGTATAATCACAACAATTTTTTGAGGAATTAAAACTTTTTTATTTACAAAAAAAATAAAAAATGCCAAGGATTAGTTGACTCGTTTTATAATCTAACTTTTATCAATTGTCTTATCTAATAGGGATATCCAGTGAACCATCACTTCATTTAAGGACTTTGTACAAAATCATGAAATTTGTACAAAATCATGAAATTTGGACTAAATGAACTATAACTTACCCCATTTATTCAATTAAATTTAAATTGTAAAAGTGCACTAATCTCTACAATGATTTCAAATAATAAATTAATTACTTTTTAATTAGTTATATTCACATTCTTTTTTATGTGATTTCATTATTTTGAAACCATTTTATAACACTTATTATTATCAATTATTTAATTTTATCTATTATAATTGTTGCAATTTATAATATATAAAAAAACACAAAAAAACTTGTGTTTTGGTATCTCATTAATTTTGAATTATTTAAAACAACATTATTAATATATATATTTATTACGATCTTATAATTTTTTATTTGTTTTTAATATTATCCGTTCAAACTAGCCAAATAATACATGGAAGGTCAAGATCCATGCAAAGATAAAGCTTTCAATCCATATTTCACCTATGACACGAGCTGTATATTCATTTATAAGCCATGGATTCTTTCTTTTGTGGTATATGTGATCAAGAAGTCCCATGAAAGAAAGATAAAAGATCTACAAGCCTCATTAGTGGAGTGAGTGGCAACGAAGTACAATATACAATCCAAAAGAAACGCTCAGTAGAACCAATGAAAATGCTTGTAGAGATTATGTGGTCAAGGAAATGCTTGACAATATACCCAATGTATTTTAAGAACTAACTATGAGATTTTGTCAATTACATGTTATAAAAATGTTAAAATTTAAATTTAAACAAAACACATGAGCTTGTTGACAACTTGAGACATCGTAAGTCTACATGTTTTTAAGGCTAATAAAATGAGATTCTATTAGTGTCCCCTCCTGTTAAAGCTAAAAAATAAGATTACATGAAAATATGTTAAGTGGAAAATATGCAACAAGTGTAAAGAAGAAAACAAGGCCTTTTTGGAATTTAATCAGCATTTCAAGTTGCTACTCTTATGCACTTAGAAAAATAGCATTGTGATGTCCATAGTTGTCCATTATTTTTCTGCTACTTTTTGAAAATGTGAATATTTCACCTTTCCATGAGAATGATTGTTGCGTAGTAAAAATTATGTTATCTACTAGAATTTGTGTTTAATAAATATGATCTCAATTTGGAACCCAAGTCTTGTCCAAACAATCTTTATATATTTGAGCTAAATTTGTCTTGGAAATTCTATGATGTCTAGGAATCCATTTTCTGACATCCACTATTCTAATCATCTGTGTGCCATCAAACTCTAGTTGTATGCCAACTGTAGCTCTTCCCAACCATGTCATATCATCAATTCCCTTTAACTTGTCTAGATTGACAAACATCATGTACCCTTGTTTAAAACCAATATTGAGATTAAAGTATTGCTTTGGTTGATTACATTTAGGTTCGAATATAAGCGTTGTTTTTATCTTCCTTTTGTTTATTTCTTCGAAAAACTTATCTCAATTCAA
The DNA here is from genome assembly GCA_009831015.1 of Picea engelmannii. Taxonomy (NCBI): domain Eukaryota; kingdom Viridiplantae; phylum Streptophyta; class Pinopsida; order Pinales; family Pinaceae; genus Picea; species Picea engelmannii. Next base: position 195,693 of record ML790465.1, on the reverse strand, counting down.
GATCCATGGTAGGTGAATTTAAGATCCATGGTAGGTGAACTATCAAAGTTTTTGTCTTGTCCTCAACCACCATTTACATATGAATCATTGTTTAAGTAAGTACTTTCCAACATATATGTTGATTTTTATTTCCTTTTAATATTTTGCAATGTCTCAACCACCATTTACATATAAATCATTGTTTGAGTAAGTACTATGAATCATTGTTTGAGTAAATACTTTCCAACATATATGTTGTTTTTTATTTCTTTTTAATATTTTGCAATATATGTTTAGATCTTGTTCTCCCCTAAAATACTATTCGCTAACATGTTGATGTACTTTTTGAAATTGTAATGCCCAATACTTTAAATTAATTTAAAGTAATAAATAAGAAATCAAGGCTCATAAAATAATAAATGAATAATAACAATTAAAGTAAATAAATAATAAAAGTTTATGTAACATAATCATAGTATAATAAAATTACAAGATTTATAAACAAGGAATTAGTGAAAAAAAAAGTAATATAACAAACTAAATAATATAGATAAATATAAAAGTAAAGATAAAAAGTGAAAGGATTATATATATATATATAAAAGGATGGTTGTTTGGTCAACTTTGCTCAAAGGGCATTACCTTTTAAAGAGGGGAAGATGTAATAAAAATAAAATAAAGTGCACAAGTGTGTGACAAAAATAGGAACAACTATCACTATCACCTTAATAGATGTTCCCCTCGTTTTAGTGAAGTGTAAATCCAACACAAGGGAGATTTTTTGGGTGACCCTAGGGGATTGAGAAGGAAAGTGGAAAGTGATCGGAGGATACCCCTATAGGTCAAGGTCAAGAGATGGAAGGAGGCTTGAGAGAGAGTCTTATGAGCTAGTAAATGGTTTCCAAGGTAGTGTACCTACAAAACAAGGTTAGACCTGCCCGGAACAAGATAATTTACGAATATTTAAGCCTCAAAACCAAGGGGAATCAACAAGAAACCTTGTTATCCCAAAAAAATACAGCAATATGGAAATATATATATGCAGTAAATAAGTTATGACAACTACAAAATTGACCATCAAAATCAAGTGCAAGATGTTGGAAATAAAGCTAGCAACAAGTAGATGATTTTCCAATGATTAGAGCAAGAATTTGATAACAATTAGAGGGTTGTTACTAAGTGTTATCAACAAGATATGTAACAACCTTATGGCTGTAGCAAACTGCTATTAATCGAGACTGCAAACTAAATCACTTGGCTAATCAAGACGCCCTAAGGGCACAATGTAGCTTAAAGCATGCAAAATCAAATTCCAATCTTAAACAATTCAATATCCTTGATATCACGTTTACCAATGCATAATATTCAATCTCAAATGAAAAAAGATTCGTGCCTTATCTATTGGGTTATGGAGTCTCTTGTTTGTGAGCTAGGGTTTATTACTTCTCTAGGGGTGTAAGCCTTATTACTCCCTAGAGAAAACAAACCTTAGCAAGGTAAATCTACAAGGGTGTAAGTCCTTTTACTCCTTGTAGCAACCTTTGCAAAATAGCCTTTTCAATGACAACAAAGATAGATTGTGATGGGGGGTGTATGCCCTTATACTCCTCCAAGGGTTTAGACAAATTAACCTTGAAATCAAGAAGAAAAACATACAATAGCAGAAATTTATTACCTAATCCAAGAGATAGCATGAAAAACCCTTACTTATCAAGAATATTCCACCACAATTGCCAAGAAACAAGCATCCAAGAGATAGTGCTAGCCTTTTTCCTCCAATAGACAAGTATTCCATCCAAAATGCACCAAAGAAGAAAGAGATAGAATTGCCCAAGTGGGGTGAAAATTTCAGCCAAGAATCTTATGAAATTCTCAAAATATGATGATAAAATGAAAGTGAGGTGACCTCTATTTATATGAGGTCACCTAAAACCGATTTGTTCACTTTAAAATGTCAACAACAAATTAGAAGGAGGATGACCTCCTCTATTTTCTTTTACAATTTACAAAATTAAAATTTACATAAAACAAATCCCTATCGATGATGACGTTGTGCCCTAAAAGGATGACATTGGGATAAAGATGAGACGTTGAGCCTCCAATAACAAGTTGTTTGCCTCCAAAGGCCATGTGTCATGTCATCATGTGCTAGAGTGTCAAGTAATGCATTTATCTATATCAAATCACATCACATCACCACTAGAACCATCAAACCCCATCATAACCCCATCATCCAAGGTGATGTCAAGGGCTAGGGTGTGGCGTAATAGGCCTCCCAAGGCCAACGTTCAGGTGCAAGGGGCCACAATGTCATCATCACATGTTGTCCAAGTGCCTCCGAAGGCAAATTTCATCTTCACAAACCCTCAATGAGTGGGGCGCATCATCCATCCTATGGGATCCAAGCCCCTATGAAGGTCCAAGTGACCTACTCCCTTCATGGAATAGCTTACACCCAGCACGACCCTGCAAAGAGAAATAAGTATGCCCTCCAAGGCTCCATAAGTCACATGTATCATTCCAATTAAGCCATATCTAATAAAAGAACCACCCAAACATGTGCATCAAATCCTGCCTTTTCAAATTAAAAAAAATGCTCAAAGACCTTATACAACTTGCCAAATTTAAGTATGGGAGGGTTGTCATGGTGCCCTATTGGGTAGATCAATCCCCAAGTCAAGGAGTGTTTCCAAAGATGACCCTTTCTAAGCCATGTAAAAGAGTATGAGGTGGACAGGGGTATGAATTTTGAGCATGGTATTTCTTGACATACAAGGGCTCATATTGTCTCATTTATGGGTGCCTTTGTAGAGGGTGTGTTCCATCCTCGTTTGCAATGCAACATTTTTCCAAACCCTTTATTGTCGTTAATTAATTATGGTCCAAAACATTGAGTGATATGTGCAATTGAAAGTAAGGAGGACCACAATGCCACTTGGAGCTAGGATCACATTGAGTGCCATATGCAAGGAAAGTAAAAGACACCACAAATGCACTCCCTCAACAAGTGAGACATTTATTAGTTTATATGTTTTTATTTTTTGAATGTCCTTGAATTTTTTGTGGAGAAACATTTCATAGCTCTCAAGACCTTAGGGCGAGCATCTATAGGATAATTTATGACCTTTTTCTTTTGTCAGCTACAACACCTCTGGGCCTTTAGCCCCTTCTTCCAATGAAATAAGGTACAAGCCCTTCTTGGGGTCAATAAGCCCAAAAACCCAAAAGATGAGGAAATAGAGGGGAATAAGCATGGAAAGTGGTGAGTATGGATGGGAACGATACGATGAACCTTGAAGGAGACCCCCTAGTAGCAACCCTTTTCCCGAGGGTGACCTACTTACTAGGAAACCATGTCAACCACCAAGGTGAAACAAGGTGAAAGGCATAATTTCCAAGAAGATGTTTTCATAATCAAGAAAGGACCCTTTGCAACATGTTCAAATGCCTCAATTTTTAAAATGACACTTACCATGATATTGGACTTGTTACCTCATAAAGAAAGACCTACTGTCCTCCGTGGGCCAAGCTGGTGTGGTGGATGTTGTTGCTTGATCAAATGGATGATGTGTGGCTAAGGAGGGGCTCTATATTCTCATCTAGCTCTCAACACTCCATGTATTCAACCTACGGGCCTCAAGACATCATCTCCTTAGTTACCCCTAGTTTTTGGGGGGTAACATTTGGCTCCTACTTGGGGACATGTGCTTGTCATAGAGTACATGAGAACCTCAACATATCCTGGTAAGACATGTGCCTACACACACTCAAAAAAACACGTTGGGATATCAAAGGGTGGCGCACTCACCCCTTTATTCATATAATAAAAAAATTAAAAATCCATTAAAAAGAAAAGTTTGCATTTTTTCAAAAACTTCTAACTAACATGTGATATGATTTAAGAAAATGTAGTAAGCAACTACGCAAAAATGTAAATAAAGCAATGTGTAAAGAAAAATATGGAAGTAAATGCAACTACATTAGGATGAACACATAAAATGCAAATGCAAGAAAACAAGATGACCTACCTACTTACCTAGGGCTCAAGTCCCATGGAGATCAAGTCCCATCAAGATAGGTTTGGAGGATAGACCCATCAATGGGTAATGGCATCTTCCTCCCATCCATGGAAGATAAATAATAAGTTCCCTTCTCCGGCTTCTTATTGACAATGTAAGGTCCAAGCCATAAAACTTCACTCATCTTATCATACTTAGGTTTTCCTTTTCTCTTATCCCACATGAGTGCAAGGATGCCTTCGTCAAACTCAACATAAGGGATGTCTTCAATGTAAGGTTGAGTAGGTGGACCTGCCAGCTTGATCATGTCCTTGATAGTCTCTTCTCACTATTTATCCTTCTTATCTTCATCTTTCTTGAGTATTTTGATGGACCTTGGATCCTTCCCCTGGTATTCTGCAAGCTTCTCTTTGTATTTATATATCATTGTGAGTAAAGTATCAATACAATCCTCTTGTAAAAAAGGCAAATCTCGAGGATCATACTCGATAACGTGAGGTGCCATATCATACTCACAATCACTACAATAATATGGACCATTTGGGCCAACCACAAGATTCTTTGCAACATGTTGAGTATATAAGATCTCAAATGTCCCATCTCCCATAGGGATATGTGCATGAGTAAGGTCCATACTGAGAAAATGCCCAAGGGTATCTGACCAACTTCATCATAAGAGCATGCCCCAAGCATCTGGTACATCAATCACTATTATATTCATGGTGAGGCCGATATGAGGGAAAGTCTAAAGATACACCTATACATCTTCTATGAGACCATACACCTTCACTTTTCTTGAATCAATACCACAAACATTTCCATAACGGTGGGTTGTCCGCAAACCAATTTGTTTCATGACTTTTAGAGACATCTCATTTTTGAGGCTCCATAACCCAACATAAAATTATTCAAGTGGAAACCATTTATGCCCAAGGAAAGATAAAAAGGAGGTGACTCTTCTCCCTGGCTCCCATGATACATAGTATTCAGGATGATCGGAGGATCTCTTGCTTCATCTTGTACATTTAATGCCTTCAAAACGTCTCTCCTTATGGAAGGAATCTTGCACATCTCTACCACAGGTACTGACATATTCATCTTTCCCATCATATCAGGTACATCTATATTCAGACGAAGCTCTTCATCTGATGGTGCAGGTCATGGAAGCAAATCATGAACTGGTGGGGGGGTGGTGGATGAGCTTCCTTGGTAGTTGGAGGTGGTGGGGCCTGCACTTTTTTTCTCCTTGAGTATGTCATGATTTCCTTTTTCCTCCACTCGTCCTTTATGTCTTCATCGATTTGGTTAAAAAATTCCAACCGAGTTCCTCCAGTTGCCCTCTTCCTGATCTCTTCAAGTTGTTCCTCAGTGACATCAATGCGCTCTTCATATTGAAGAGTTGAAACCATGTCAATGAAGTTCAATTTGTCCATAGTGCCTAGATATTCTTCTTCCTTCATCCATATCGGACATTCGTTCTCTGAATGAGGTTTCTGGCAAGGAAAACACCATGGTGACCCCTCCAAGTTGACCATCCCAACCAGATCTAAGGTGTTAGGGGCATTTGCTTCCTGTTGTGGCCTTGCTTCCCAATTTGCGTTTTGTTGTCTAAAAAAATGAGGTCTCGAGGCATGATGATACATATCCAAGGTTGTTAATTTATTCATGATATGATTTTGATTCTGGATTAATTGAGTATTCATTTGATCGAAATTCTGAGTTATGAGTGTGATTGGATCCTGAACTGTATTGGTTGAATTCTTCGTATTCGGTTCCATCTTGACACAAGGGAATTGAAAAGGTTCAATCTTTGAGTTGATAAGATGTTCCTCAATCTGAGCACCATATTCTTTAACCTTTGTCAAGTTCTCATGCATCTTTTCTTTCATAATAAAACCAAATTATCCTTCGAAAGCATTCAAGTAGAGGAGGAGAACAACTGCATTTGATGGGCATAAGTCCTTCAAGATTTGACTGCGTAAGTTGTCAAATCTAGTATCAAACTTCTTTACTATTTCATTTTATTTCTTTTCGATTGGATTGAATTGCATCAATAGCATTCCACTATCCTTCTTTGTTGTCCATCTTTCCTTGAACAACTTAGAAAAAACTTCATATTATGCCAAGTGATTGTCTGGTAAGCCTTTGTACCACTTTTTAGCATCTTCATCAAGAGACATAGATAATAGCTCCATTGCGACATCTTCATGTTTTATACCATTGTCATCCATGGCCACACACATAGCTTCAAGGTGATCTTCGGGTATGATAAAATTGTTCCCGGTGAACTTTGGAACCATTTGTGAGACTCTTTGGGCATTGTATTGGGATGCCTAGGGATGGTAGCCAGATTCAAATGCTGGTAAAGGCTGTCATCCCAAGAACAAGACATTGGGGCGAGGGGAAGGTTACCTTGAAACAAGGTTTTGACAATGGGGGAATTATGAGGAGACCTTCTTCAGTAAACCTTGGAAGGCTTGAATCTTCTTTGAAGAAGGGTGTTAGGGAGATGTGGATTCTTAGGTTGTGGAGTTGCCAGATGACCTTAGAAAGTTCATCAAAGGGGAAGAGGGAACTTCCCTGAGGTGGATTCTCCAATTAAGTTGGGAAAAGGCTTTCGGATAACTTGCCAAGTGTCATTGAGGGTCGAAAAGGATTCAAAATCCTCCCCGACAATGGCACCAAAAATGTTATTGCATAGATTGTAGTTTGGGCAAAGTCGAACCCAAACATTAAGTGTGTGACACAACTAGGAACAACTATCACTATCACCTTAATAGATGTCCCCCTCGTTTTAGTGAAGTATAAATACAACACAAGGGAGGCTTCCCGAGTGACCCTAGGGGGGTTTGATGGAAATTGGAAAGTGATCAGAGGATACCCATATAGGTTAAGGTCGAGAGATGGAAAGAGGCTTGAGAGAAATTCTTATGAGCTAGTAAATGGTTTCCAAGGTAGTGTACCTGCAAAACAAGGTTAGACATGCCTGGAACAAGACAATTTATGAAGATTTGAGCCTCAAAACAAAGGGGAATCAACAAGAAACCTTATTCTCCCAAAAAAATGCAACAATAAATAACTTATGACAACTGCAAAATTAACCATCAAAATCAAGTGCAAGATGTTGGAAATAAAGCTAGCAACAAGTAGATAATTTTCCAATGATTAGAGCAAGACTTTGAAAACAATTAAAGGGTTGTTACTAAGTTTTATTAGCAAGATATGTAACAACCTTATGGTTGTAGAGAAATTTTTCTACAACAACAAATTATAGCCACTAAAATAGGCAAACACAAACAATAGATTATAACCATTAGAAAAATCATCAAGGCTTACAAGTCAATTCCAACGGTTGAAGAGTGAGTAAAAGAATGAAAGAGGATGAGTTTGTTGCAACCCTATTGGTTGTAGCTTAAAGTTTATTACAACAACTAAATCACTTGGCTAATCAAGATTCCCTCAGGGCACAATGTAGCTTAAATCATGCAAAATCAAATTCCAATCTTAAACAATTCAATCTCCTTGATATCACATTTACCAATGCATAATATTCAATCTCCAATGCAAAAATATTAGTGCCTTATCGATTGGGTTACATAGTCTCTTTTTTATGAGATAACGTTTATTAGTCCTCTAGGGGTGTAAGCCTTATTGCAAACAAACCTTAGGAAAGTAAATCTACAAGGGTGTAAGCCCTTTTACTCCTTGTAGAAACCTTTGCAAAATAGCCTTTTAAATGATAACAAAGATAGATCTCGATGGAGGGTGTATCCCCTTATACTCCTCCAAGGGTTTAGACAAATAAACCTTGAAATCAAGAAGAAAAACATACAATTGCATAAATTTCTTACCTAATCCAAGAGATAGCATGAAATACCCTTACTTATCAAGAATATTCCACCAGAATTGCCAAGAAACAAGAATCCAAGAGATAGCGATAGCCTTTTTCCTCCAATAGACAAGTATTCCATCGAAAATGCACCAAAGAAGAAAGAAAAAGAATTTCCCAAGCAGGGCAAAAATTTCAGCCAAGAATCTTATGTAATTCTCAAAAAATGATGATAAAATGAAAGTGAGGTGACCTATATTTATATCAGGTCACCTAAAACCAATTTGTCCACTTTAAAATGTCAACAACAAATTAGAAGAAGTTCGACCTCCTCTATTTTCTTTCACAATTTACAAAATTAAAATTTACATAAAATAAAGCCCTAATGATGATGACGACATGCCCTAAAAGGGTGATGTTGGACTAAAGATGAGATGTTGGGCCTCTAATAGCAAATCGTTTACCTCCAAGGGCCATGTGTCATGTCATCATGCACTAGAGTGTCAAGTAATTCCTCTCTCTCCATCAAATCACATCACATCACCACTAGAACCATCAAACCCTGTAATAACCCCATCATACAAGGTGATGTCAAAGGCTAGGGTGTGACGTCCTAGGCCTCCCAAGGCCAACGCTCATGTGCAAGGGGCCATAGTGTCACCATCACATGTTTTCCAAGTTCCTCCAAAGGAAACATTCATCTTCTCAAGCCCTCAATGAGTGGGGCACATTATCCATCTTGTGAGCTCCAAGCCCCTATGAAGGTCCAAGTGATCTACTCCCTTCATGGAATAGTTCACACCTAACAAGGTCCTGCAAAGACAAACAAGTATGCCCTCCCAGGCTCCACAAGTCACATGTATCATGCCAAGTAAGCCATATTTAGTAAAAGAACCACCCAAACATGTGCATCAAATCCCTCCTTTTCAAATTAAACAAATGCTCAAAGACCTTATACAACTTACCAAATTTAAGTATAGGAGGGTTCTCATGGTGCTCTATTGGGTAGATCAATCCCCAAGTCAAGGAATGTTTCCCAAGAAGACCCTTTCTAAGCCATGTAGAAGAGTATGAGGTGGATGGGGGTATGACTTTTGGGCACAGGGTTTCTTGACATACAAGGGCTCAGATTGTCTCATTTATGGGTGCCTTTGTAGAGGGTGCGTTGCATCCTTGTTTGCAATGAAACATTTTTCCAAACCATTTGTTGTCGTTAATTAATAATTATGGTCCAAAACATTGAGTGATATGTGCAATGGAAAGTAAGGAGCACCACAATGCCACTTGGATCTAGGAGCACATTGAGTTCGATATGCAAGGAAAGTAAAAGACACAACAAATGCACTCCCTCAACAAGCAAGACATTTATTGGTTCATGTGTTTTGATGTTTTGAAGGTCCTTGATTTTTTTGTGGAGAAGCATTTCATTTCTCTCAGGACACCAGGGTGAGAATATGGAGGATAATTTATGGCTTTTATCTTCTTTTAGCTACAACACCTTTAGGCCTTTATCCCCTTCTTCCCATGAAATAAGGTACAAGCCCTTCTTGGGGTCAATAAGCCTGAAAACCCAAAAGATGAGGAAACAAATGGGAATAAGCATGGAATGTGGTGAGTATGGATGGGAATGGTACGATGACCCTTCAAGGAGACCCCCTAGTAGAAACCCTTTTCCCGAGGGTGACCTACTTACTAGGAAACCATGTCAACCACCAAGGTGAAACAAGGAAAAATGCATAATTTTCAAGAAGACATTTTAAAAATCAAGAAAGGACCCTATGCAACATGTTCAAATGCTTCAATTATTAAAATGATGCTTACCAAAATACCAGACTTGTTCCCTCATGAAGCAAGACATGTTGTCCTCTGTGGGCCAAGCTGGTGTGGTGGACACCATTGCTCGATCAAATGGATGATGTGTGTCTAAGGAGGGGCTCTGTCTACTCATCTAGATCTTGACACTCCATGTCTTCAACCTGCGAGCCTCGAGACATCATCTCCTTAGTTACCCTAGTTTTGGGAGGGTAACAATGACTATTTGATAATTAGTGGAATCCATGCAATGAATTGATTATTGCATCTATGTTTTAAGTTTCATCTAGTTTTGTTTTATTTTATCATCTACATGCACTATTAGTGTAAGGGGAAATACCTTCCCCAAGATATTCCATTGTATCATCTAAAGTGCAAGATCACACACCTCTAGTCTCCTAGAGCATTTGTAGAGCCATCCTAGAGAGTAGACATATTTTAGGATATGATTAGTGGTGGTTATAAGGAGATTGGAGTTCGGTTTATAGTTATAATATATTAAGCGAAGATTTTCAATACTCAGATCACATGTCATCTGGGAAAAATTCTGCGAGCTACAAAAGGCGTCAAGGACATCCTCATGACTACTCTAGGTGCAATACAAATGACCCAATACAATCTCGAGTCAACACATGAAAGTAAAAAAACCCTAGGTGGAGTGCTTTAGAATTAGCGACGCGAGAGAAAGGGAGATTTGGCACTTATCTCCTTGGACCTCTGTAGGATATGCCTTTTCTTCTTCTTCTCCTCCCATCTTCTTTGTTTTCATACTAGTTGTAGAAAATGAATTTACACATATGCATATGCATGGTCAATTATTAATATGCATGGATGATTATTAATATGCGTGGTTGATTGTAATATGAATGGTTAATCCCCAAATCCTATACCACGAGACTTAATATCTGTAGCAAGAAATCCCAAAAGTCATAAAATGGACTCAATGATTTTGAAACATACAATAGGAAGTGTGGGATAGAAGCAACGTATGCCCATAGAAAATAGGCATGACTTTCCTCTCCATATATGTATGCTAAACCCAAAATGAGGATATAAATAAACTTGTATTCCCAATATCACCTTGAAAGTTTTTGATAGGAAATCCCATACATCAAGGAAGCATAAGAAACTTATAACTAGTCTAAATGGGATGATGGCACCCTTTGGTATGCTCATTATAGAATTTTGGTGTTTTTAATCAAGTAAGAAGATAATGGAATTATGTTGTGTTCTTGCATTGCTAAGTGCATGAGATGATTCAAGATGTATCACAAGTGTTTCTCTTATGCCTGATAATATAGGCTTAGAGGAATGTCTATGGACATTAAAAAGAGGCCATTGGATATGGAGTACTATACAATCGCATAATAAGTTAAACTAGCCTAGGTAAACTAAGGAAGTAAGAAGATATTAGATATTCAAACAAAAATACGTGGAAAATATAATCGATCAATTTGAGAAAATAATAGTACAATTCATCAATAGTATGCATAAAATGAAGTCAAAACTGGAAGCAATGTGTATATAACTTGAGATAGTATGCAACTAAAATTAAGAAGAATAGTTAGCTTGTTTTTTTTTTCTAAGTAAGACTGTATAAAAAGCCTGTCAAAATCAAAGATTACATCATTTCACTTTGTTCCAGGATGTAAACACTAAGATGCCCTAAGGGGAAACCAACTTAGCCAACCGAACAGTTTCAAAGTTCAAGTCTTAAACTGTCAGTCATAACAAATATTAACAACAAAATTACAACTTGACCTATCTACTGACATATAACAAAAAATTGTAGCCCCTTGAGGGTGACCGGCTTGATAGTAATTGACACAGATAGTAATTGACACAGTATATCACTATAGCGTCTATGAAGAAAAACATCAGTTATATGATCCTCCAACCGAGAAAAATAAAAGAGACACATGTGCGAGTCAAGTAATAGGGTTGTAGTGCAGCCACGCGTCCATGGAGGTGGCGCTGAGCATCGTGTCCCCGAGAGGTGTTGGAGCCTCCTCGACTGGTGTCACGTCCTCCTCCTTGACTGGTGCAGCGTCCTTCGAAGTCCCAAGTGGTGGAGTTGGAGCCAAGACTGGTTGCTCGGCCTCTGTTGCATGTGCTTCTCCAACTGAGGGGTGGCAGACATCCTGCATTGCTGAAAGCAATTGTAGGAATCGCGTTGCTTTCCCGTCCAGAATCTCTAGGCGAAATCATAGATCATCCAAGTCCCGTCGTAACTCGAAAACTAGTCCTTACAGCATTGCAAGGACTGCTTGCCATTCAAATGTAGAGTCGGCGCTTGAGTGAGGCCGTTGTTGTGAACCTTGGCTAGCTTCATGGCCATCACCCTGGGAGTGAGCGTAGTGTAGTAGGGCATGGGGCGACTGGGAAGGCAAGCAGACCGGTGAAATTGGTGAAGCCACTGGGATTGACTTTGAAGTGGAGGCCAAATCTCTAAGGGAGCCTGGGTTAAATGCCAAGGAAGTCTCCGAGAGATCAAACCACTCCAAACTGCAAGAAAAAGGCGATGAGAGGGGCGAGAGGTTGTTGGGATTGTGGATTGACTGAGCCAGGGAGGAGGATGAGGAAGGCGAGGAGGAGGACGAGTTGTGGGAAGGTGTGGGCTGGGGGCGGAGGGCCAGACGCGGTCGGCTGGGCTACCAAGCCGAGCCTCGTTTTGACTTCCCCCTCTGTCTCGGCATCTCTGAGACACAGTGAGGGCAGAAACACACAGGTGAGAACGATAAAAGGCGTAGGAGCAACTGAGCGGAAAAGGCCAAGATCTGGAGGATCCGACCGCAGGAGAATGAGGTGTCCAATTCCCTTGGTGCAATTCATAGTATCCGAGTCGCTGGTGCCATCCATTAAACCAACACATGCGCAGTGTAAATTCAGAGCCATGGCGCTAGTCCATCGAAGGGACAGATAGAAAGAGAAGGACGCACTGAGATTAAAGGCTCCCTGTCTCATGCAATGTGGTTTTAAGAGAATTAAGGTGGCAAGAGGGGGAGGCACGTGTCTGTCACATGGTTGACGCCACAATGTCTCTCTCCTGGCTGCTCCTCTTGACCAGTGGCTCCCACTATCACCCCATCCGGGGAAAAATTTGGAGGACATGGGGGTGGGCTTTGATTCACTTATGTGTGCACGGGTCACAATATTATTTAATATAATATATCTGGGTGCAACCACACATTCAACCACTAGCTCAAGGTGCCCCCATGGCTCCAGGTTAGGCCCTCACAGGAATTGAACCTTGCCCAATAGTGAAAAAATCCTCGCTTTCCACCATTGGATCCAACCCCTTTGGGTATAATAGTTAGCTTGTTGTTAGAATGAGAATATGAAAATATAAGTATAGAGAGACAATGATTACAGGGAAGGAAGGAAGGAAGGGAGATTGATGAACATGTAAAATTTCTAATGATGGTAACTTATGGCATCCATAACCAACTTGGAAAGATGAGATGAAAAGAAAAAAAAGAGAGTAATAGACAAATAATACACAAAGATGATAAGGCGAGTTGAGTGAAAGTTTCTCAAGTAAAAGATGGGATTGTAGTTTGTATTAAAAACAAGAGTAGTAGCCTATATTAGGACACAATGGAAGATTTTGGATTTTTCATGAGGAAGTAACTCAACACTCTTGAGGTATCCCATGAATGAGTAACCCTTTGGAAAATTGTTGTTGAATCACATAAGTGTTCCTCAATAGGAGACATGATAAGAATCACTATAAGGTCTAAATAAGGATGATGGGCCTATTAGGAACCAATTTCTACCAAGTAACCAATTGAATTAAATGATTGGGATAATGACGTAGGCCATTTCAAGGAACTATAGAAAGTATGGTAACATTGGATTAAATAAGTAAAAACCCATGAGTGTCTGTGGGATGGGAACAAAGTAGACCAATACAAAATTATAAAAATTCCACAAGCAAAAAGGGGTAAACACCTAAGAATGAAGGTTGTATTCTCCTAGCCAGTCAAATATTAGCGATTGTTGAGTAGGGTGCCCAATTTGAATCACAACAATGTGGAATTGTTAGGATTAGAGTAGTTAATTGAAGCTCAAATGACTCCCTTGTTGTGTGTACTGGATAGCATTGAAGTGCTAGGGGAATTATGAAAACATAATAAATCCTATGTAATGATAGTGAGGGGGTGTCTTACCCAAGTGGAAAGTTCTCATAATGATATTGATGAGAGGATTGAGCAACTTGAAAGAGGATTAAGGGATATGAACTTCTATTATTTCAAGGTGTCAATATAGAAAGTTTTGAACTAAAGAACTCACAACTGGTTAGGGATGATGCGTGATGGACTAACAAAAGGTTTAAAGAATTAAATGTGTGTTAGTCTACTTCTTTGTTTATAGACCTTCCAAGGCAAAGGAAATAGACTAGGTGTTAGATTGAGTTTTAGATATCGATGAGAAAACACCTAACATGGAGTGTAAATAGCTTGTATGCCAATGATAGGTTGTGTATTTGGATTAGATGAACTAATCCTTTTGAGGGTAAACAATGATAATTATCTGTGAAGGATAGATCACTAGGGCTTAACCATTCCTTCATGCAAGTGGATTAAGCATGATAGAAAAATTAATTAATGATGACCTAGTCTTGACATGCTATTGGGTATTTTTCCCTATAATTTTTCAACCTTCTTATTGGAAGAAGAAGAAATTATAATCAAAACACAATTAATATCTTGATGATCACATGGCACTCATAGTATTAAGATCCTTTATAGAGTCGACATTGGCTGACAAACTTTATAGTGTCCCCACTACATAACCCATACATTTTTTTTTTATATCGATAAAACTAAATGCATCTACATCATTTCTAAAGCATGAATACAACAACTTAAACTCGTACAAAACAACTTATATTTGCTTAAAAATCAGAGTTCATACACAACAATAAAAACCCATGAATAAAATTGATAACAAAGATAAAAACACTTATATTTTAACAACAAATGAGCAATTGACCGCAAGGGATGAATGTTCCTCCCAACCATAGATTTGTTGCTACAAGTATTAGTATCAAATATCTCCTAAGCTGGGGCTACAATTTGACAAAAGAGTGTGTCTCTCACAACCCAATTCACTCCCATAACAAGCTAGTTTTCTAATAGCTATACTAATCCTTTGGCTCTCTTCCCCTTAATGTATTAAACCCAAGGAATTGGGATCCCCCTTCACTGCACACAATCCCTCATGCCTTCCCACTCCCCTCCAGGGCTTCAACACAAGTTTATCTAGGAATCTCTAATGTTGGGGACTCTAGGGATGCTAGCTTCCCCAAGAAAACTAATAAAATAGTCCACTATTCAAGGGAAAATATCTCACACTGAAATCTCCCTCACTACAGGCCTAATAGTTTGCTTCTCCATGCAATAAGAGCTCCAACAAGCTACCCACAACACCTACTATAACCATCTTCAAACTCCAATGCTCTCCACTCCCTTGCTGCTGCAAAAACTGCATGCAAAAATTGCCCACAATGGCCACTCGAATTTTTTTTTTACCCATGAGAGTTGATCAACATTCCCCAAGGTTGATTGTACTTAGCCCCCATGCTCTCATAACTATGGATGTGACTTTTCCCACCAACCCCTCTTACACGTGTTTAATGATTGGGCTCTCAAACACTCAAAAAGGAAATTAGAAGGTTCACTCAAAGTAATAATTTTAGGAAAGTTGGTTGGAATTAATACCCANCCCTTGTACCCATTTCTTAGACATTCCTAGACATTCGCCTCTCTTTTGGAAACTTAGCCCCCGATTAATCTGTCTATATCCACCCACAGTGAGTGTCACATTTATTTTATTATTACAATACTATACAATGTTTACAAATTACATATTCGGGCCCATGATTGTACATTGTATTTAATTACACATCACTAAAACGGGGATTATAAATGGGGATGTTGCATTATCCTCCCCCTACAAATTGCACCGTCCTCAGTGCACATCACCATATCGATATACATATACAAAATTTACATCATAATACTTGGAACTTTTGTAAGTTCAACTCCTCGAACAATTGCAACCATCAATCTCGCGTTCCCTGCAACTTGTACAACCCAAGGAAGTGTACCCCATTCTCCACACCGTAGTCCCTCAAGATATACCACTTTCTTTCCAGGACTCTAACACAAATTAGACAGGGACTCTTTGAGATGTGGCTCATAGAACTGCAACTGCCAAAATTGAGCCTTGCATACTTATGTACATTCAACTTTCTTCAAAATTTTCAAATATTTGTGGGTACTCCTCCCGCATGGTCTCCTTGTGATCCCACATGGCGTCTTTGGGACCATAGCAGGTCCATTGAACCTTTACTATACCGATGGCTTTGTTTCGAAGCAATTTGAATTTTTGGTCTAGGATGTGCACTAGTTCCACTCAAAAGTCCCCTCCATGCTCCACCATATCACAATTCAATCAATCATGTGGTTAGGACCAGACACATATTTCTTCAATAAAGACACATGAAATACATTATGAATTCTCATGGCTGCGAGCAATGCAAGCATGTATGCAACTAGGCCTATCTTCTCTAAAAATTCAAACAACCCGCAATATCTCGCTGCCAACTTTGGGCAACTTCCCAATATTAGCGAGCTTCTTTTAGCCTTTACTTTAAAACACACATGCTCACCCACTTTAAATTCCCCGCATGTCCTATTTTTATCTGCTTAATTCTTTTTCCTTTCATGTGCAACCTTTAAATTTACATGATCTTTACCATTTGCTCATATCTCCCTTAGAAATTATAACCCAACAACTACTTTATCTATTGGGTTGTCCCAACTCATTGGCGTGTTACATTTCCTTCCATACAAAGCTTCATATGGGCTCATCTTTAATGATGTATGATACCCATTATTGTAAGGAAACTCAACTATATGAAGATAGTCTTCCCACTTGGAAGGCTTGTCCATCACATACATCCTCAACATGTATTCAATTATCCAGTTAGTCCTCTCTATCTGCCTATCTGACTCTGGATGATATGTTGTACTAAAATTCAAGTTAGTCTCAAATCCCTTAAACAACCCCTTCCAAAAGTTGGAAGTGAGCTTGGGATCCATGTCTAATGCTATTGCCTTAGAAACACTATGTAGCCTAGCAATCTCCTTCATGTAAATCTATGCGATGTTGGCTACCTCACGAGTTGTTTTCATTGCAATAAAACATGCGACCTTCGTAAGCTTGTCCACCACTACCATGATGGAATCATGTTGCCTTGTTGTTCTGGAAAACGTGGTGATAAAAATGATCGTAACTACCTCCCATTTCCATTCAGGAATGGTCAATGGCTATAATAATCCCATTGGATGCATGTGTTCAGTCTTCACTTTTCGACATTCCATGCACCTAGCTATGTAATCAACCACATAATTCTTCATTCCAGGCCAAAACTATTGGCTTCTTACTGTTGCAATTGTCTTTTGGTATCCTCAATGACCAACATATGGTACATTTTGCATGTCCTTCAACACTAAATTTCACAAATTCCAAGTGTTAGGAACATAAACTATGTCCCTAAAGAAGAGCATTCCATCCTCTCCCAACCTATAGTCTTTAAATTTTAGTGGTACATTTTCCTGCTACAAGCCTTCTATAACTTGCACATAATGTTGATATGATGCTATAGCATTTAGAATTCTTCTTTTAACATCTAAACAATACATGCTAATGACTACAACATGTATCTCATGCACCCCCCTTCTGAGTGCATCAACCACTTTATTCTCCTTGCCTTCGATATGCTTGATGTTGAAGTCATATTCACTGAGAAATCTTAGCCATATAGTCTATCTGACATTTAGTGTTGGTTGTTCAAACAAGTTTTTTAGACCACTACGATCTGTCTTTAGCTCAAACTTTATTCACATGAGATAATGCCTCCACATTTTTAAGGCATGAACTATTGCTGCCAACTCTAATTCATGGGTAGCATAATTTATTTCATGCTCCTTAAGGTTCCTTGACTCATAACATATGACATGCCCATTTTGCATGAGGACTCCTCCAAGCCCTTATTTTCATTCATCTGTGCACACAAAAACATATCGTCTGGATTTGCAACCTTTAGAATAGGTGCACTGGTCAATAATTCCTTTAAGTGTCGGAAAATATCTTCACACTTAGAAATCCATTCAAACTTTGTTCCCTTCTTCTACAATGAAGTGATTCGATATGCAACTTTGGAAAAACCTACAATGAATCTCCTATAATATCCGGTTAATCCCATAAAGGATCTCACTTCTGAAACATTCTTTGGCAGTAGCCAAATTTTGATTGCTTCAATCTTTTTAGTGTCCACCGCTATATGCCTTCTTCTTAGATGATGTGGCCCAAATAATGAATTTTCCTTTGATAGAAAGTGCACTTGCTTAGCTTGACATACAATTGGTTCTCTCTCAAGACTTGTAACACCATCCTCAAATGTTGTTCATGATACTCCTTTGTCTTGGAGTAGACAAGGATATCATCCAAGAAGACAATGATGAATTTATCTAGGTAATATTTGAACACTCCATTCATTAGACACATAAATGTAGCCGGTGCATTTGTCAAGCCAAATGGCACCACCACAAACTCATAATGGTTGTACCTTATCTTGAATGTTGTCTTGTTGGTGTCTTCTTCTCTGATTCTCACCTGATGGTAATGTGACCTCAGGTCAATCTTGGAAAATATCCTTGCTCCTTTCAATTGATCGAAGAGATCATCGATCTGTGGTAGAGGGTACCTGGGATTTACCATGGCCCCATTAAGTTGTCTGAATTCAATACACAACCTAAGAGTTCCATCCTTTTTATTCAAAAAGAGCATAGGAGCACCCCAAGGTGAGACACTTAGGCACATGTACCCCTTCTTCAATAGTTCTTCTAGCTGCATCTTTCAGCTCTGGTGTGCTCATTTTGCAGGGAGTTTTGGACACTGGGGAAGCTCTAGGAATTAAGTCAATAGCTAAATCAATATCTCTCTTTGGTGGAAATTCAGACAACTCTCCAAACACATCTTCATATTCCTTTAGTACCATATTATCTTTGATACTTGGCTCCTTATATTTGGTTGGCTCTTCCATATGCACTGCATATATTTGGAGTCATTTCCTAAAACTTATTTTCAGCTACAATGCTGAAATTTCTCTAACATATATAGGTCTTGGAGTACCTTCCACCATTCTTGAATTCCCTTCCTCATCAAGGCATGTGAAATCCTTGTTGTAGCAATCTAGGAAAAAACATTGCTTGTCCAACCAATCCATGCCGATTAAGAAATCATATGACAAAAGTGGTAATGATGTTTGAATCTACCTTAGTGCTAACCCCATTCATGCTTATGGGGCAATCCTTGAGAAGTTCATTGATTTTTCTCTTAGTTTGAGTGGCTAGTTGAACCAACCGATACTTTTCATGCTTACATCTCTTCAATTTAAACCTTTCAACTATTTTTGGATCTATATAGCAATGGATAGCTCCAAAATCAATCAAAATAACTATGTGTTGATTATCAATCTTACCTTTTACCTCAAATCATGTGAAATTGGTAGTTTGCTTGTCTGTTGTCCAAGGCTGCATAAATCCTTGGCATGCTCTTGTCCATGCCATCCACTGTATCAACTTCTTGAATATTGTGCATAGTCCTCATCCTATCTCCCTTGGGAGGAAAATCATTATACAAGTGATCTGCTTCACATCCCCAACACTTTATGTTTCCTTGTCCTTTTCCCCAAGGAATATGTCATTTTATGCTCACCCTGTGCTGATTGTCCTTATTGATATGATTGAGAGTTGTTACCAATGAAAGGCATGTTGAATCCTTTCCTTCTTTGATCCATCTTTCCTTTCTTTTTTTCATCACAAGCCTTTTGGGAAGATGATCTTCCTCTACTATGATCATAGAGATGTTTTTCTCTCCTTATGGCCTCCTTCAAAGTTGTGGGGTTATCATATTGCATCATGTCACCATAGAAGGAGGGTAACCCACTCACAAAACTTTGGAATTTGACTTTCTCATCCTTTATGAAGCCAACATACTTCGACAACTCAAAGAACCTCTTTTTGTATCCATCCATTGTCATGCTCCCCAACTTGAGTTCAAAGAACTCTTTCATCTTCTTCTCCTAATAATTCTCTTACCAATACTGCTAATAGAAATATCTATTGAATTGATTCCATGAAATTCTCTTTTGATCAATATGCTTGACCTACTTGAGTTGATCCCACCACATAGATGCTTTTCCTTGAAGATGGTAGAGTGCAATATTGGCTTCTACATGTGATGGCTAATCATGCAACTAGAAATATTTTCTCATGCCCAACAACTAGGAATCAATGTATTCTCACGTCCTCTTCTCTCCATCAAATGATGTTGGCTTTATTTTCCCGAGCTCTCCTTGCAAAATATCCAACTCAAGCCTCCTTCTCTGATTTTTTACTGGGACACACTGGGGTTGCTCTCTGACCTTGAATCACACGTGCCCTTCTGGTAGAGTGTCATGGTGAATGACAATGATGTCTACTAACACTCCTTTACTTCCTTGATCCTCCATGGTCACGAGATCTGGATGTTGCTACTTGCCTTGCACTGGATGCTTACTTTGTGCCAAAATCTTTATTGACTTGCTTATGTAGCATATTCAAACTTTGTAGTATCTCTTCATGAGCCCTCATCATCCTTTCATTATCTACTTTATTGTTAAAATATTGTGTAACTGCAAAGAATATTCTTATCCCCTTTTGTGGATAAAGTAAAAGACAAAATATATTTATTATTGATTAGATCAATCCCTTTTTGTGGATTGATCATGTCAAGCATTGTAATTGACCAAATCCCCTTTTGCGGATTGGTCAAACCCTAATTGTAATATGCAAAGTAAGAAGTTGCCCCCCAGGCAAATTAAAGTGGTTCTAATCGCCCAGATTGAGAAGTCGACCCTACCGATGAAAATACACCTCAGTTCAACACCTGCCAGATTGTATAAATAAGAGAGGCCAACGCCTCATTTATACACTCACCCGGCTCACTCATCTAGTGTGCAAGTATTGAAGGAAGCTACAGTTACCAGTTGCCGGAAGAAGGAAGAGAGAGAGAGGCACATCCTTGGGAGAGGAATTTCTGTGTTGTTTGGTTCATTGTCTTGGCATTGTATTGGCTATCTATATTAAGGAAGTTTTGGTGGGTTTTCTTCCCCATGAGGGTTTCCCAGGATAAATGTTGGGTATCTTGTGATTGTGTTTCTCTCATTGATCCTATCTATGCTATTGTTATCTAGTAAATTGAAAGTTAACCTAATAATAGCTTAAACTTTAACATGGTATCATAGCTAAGCTGAAGAGAGCATCTTTCACAGGAAAAAGAAAAATGTCATTGTTGTCGTACAAGAAAATTAGGGATTTTTATTGAAGAAGAATTTCAGCCCCAAAGCCATCTAGAAAAGTGCACCCTAACTCAAGGAACACTTTGGCATCTTCAGCGCACCTTTTCGGTGGCTAGATCTCCCGGAAAGTGAAACCCTTGTTTTCACAAAGTACCAGAAGTACCAAAAAACCAGAAGTACCAGAGTACCAGAAGTATCAGAAAACCAAAAGTACCAAAAAACCAGAAGTACCAGAGTACCAGAAGTATCAGAAAACCAGAAGTACCAAAAAACCAGAAGCACTAGTCCATAAATCTGCAGATCAAGTTTGAGGGGGTAAAATTTGGATTTTCAGAAATATGACTGTACCATCATACTCGCCTCAGTCCAACGCATCTTTTGGTGAATTCAGTTTTTAGATCCAAGAAGTTTGATTTTTCTATTATTTCTATAGCCCAGAGGGCTAGGGTTTCTACTGCAAGAAAGAATGACTACCAACATGAGGGTAGAAGATAGGCTGGAAGGATATAGAAACTTCAGATCTTGGAAGCATAGGTTGCATATGCTTCTAGACGAGAATGATCTCCTAGAACATGTTACAGTGGGTGTACCGGAACCAGATGAAGAAGAGCAAAAGACCAAGCATAAGAAGAATGAAAAGAAAGCAAAGAGAATCGTGTCAGATTCAGTAAAGGATCACTTGATCCCCCATATTTCCAAACTACAGACAACAAGGCAAATGTATGAAGCACTCAACAGTTTATATGAAAGCAAAGGCATTAGTCAGAATCTTTCCTTAAGAAATCAACTTCGTAATATGAAGATGGAAAACTCAGAATCTATCACATCCTATCTTATGAGATTTTCTGAGATTAGAGATCAGCTTGCAACTATTGGAGATGTCATTAGTAACAAAGAGCTTGTAACCACAACCCTAAATGGGTTTCCAACATTTTGGATTCCTTTTGTACAAGGAGTGTGTGCAAGAAGCAGGTTACCCAAGTTTGATAAGTTATGGGTAGATTGCACACACAAAGAATCTAGACTTGCATACCAACAAAAGAGATTAATTGTTGAGGAAGAGGAAGCTCTTATAGCTCAAAAGAACAAAAGAAGTTCCTTCAGGAAGAACAATAAAGAAGCTAACTCCATAAGAGTTCTAGATAAGAAGAAATATGTTTCAAAGATCAGATGCTACAACTGTCAAAAGTTGGGACACTTTTCCTATGATTGTCCTCAAGGAAAAGGGAAAATAAAGTATCAAGCACATGTGGAAAAGGAAGAGGAATCTCCTCCCTCAAAGAAAGATTTAGTAGAAATTGAGGGTTACATACTTTAAGTTGAAGATAGTTGATCTAAAGTAAGATAGCAAATGGTGGAGTCCATAGAGCCTCCCCACACAAAAAACAAAAGATAAGTATTCATGTTTATTTTTAGTATCTAGTTTACCTTATCATTACAAGTTAGATTTTTTTTGCGAGAATGTTAATGAACCTCGTTTTATTTCAGTGTCTATGTAGACTTATCAAGAAAAGGATAAAGAAAGAGATAAAATATTTATTTCAGAAGTTAGACAACATGAGAAGGACGTATGATATGGTGACAATCAGTAAAGACCAGACAATATCCAATATTTATATAGGAGCAGGAAGCTCCTAAAGATGCAGAACATAAATGTTCAAGATGAAGAAAAAGATGGATACTCAGATATAGTTGATGAGATGCAGGTAACTACAGGTTGCTCTAGTACCATTCTTATATATGTAGACGGAGCAAGTTGATCCAGTATGAAGTCGGAAAGAAAGAAATGTTCGAACTCAAGAAGGCACCCAAGATATTACAGAAGAGAACTTCAAGGATGATGATTAGAAGCTATTAGTTTGGTGCAAGAGGGAGCCATGTCTCCGAGTTCGAAATGTAGGATTGTGATTTGATGCAGTTAGGAAAGTAGATGGATGGTGCCTAGATATTTTGATCAAGATGAAAGTTATCCAGTAGATGGATGGTGCCCAGCAGATGGGTAGCATGGTATTATACCATGGAAAGATTTTGGACCACAAGAGATTTTTTCAGATCCCATAGCTAGACCTTCATAGAGAAGGAGAAAGAGAAAAGACCTTCATAGAGAAGGAAAGAGCAATCCCACAGGTAGACCTTCATAGAGAAGGGAAAGAGAAGAGGCCTTCGTAGAGAAGGGGAATGAGAAATTTGCCAAGGTTGGCCTCTGTCCAAGTGTTGAGTTTTGGATACTCTAGGGACATGCTAGAATACCCTCGTAGAGAGGGGTGTGACCACCCTTGTAGAGAGGAATGTGGATGTTTCTCCAAGGGCCAGTGAGCATATACTCTCCTCTGGCCAAGGATTGAGTAGCCTGGAACACAAACCTTGACCATGTGGAATGGTTAGTTGGCTCTTGAGGTTTTTGTCGTGATCCTGTGTGGATCATGGAAAGGGAGTCTAGTCTTTCCCAGGATAGCATCTTAGATTCTCTAGTTCATGTGGGATGATTAGGAGTGAAGCTATGGTAGTAGTCCTCCCCAGTGGATGGGTGAGATAGATGATTACAAGAGAAGGGAGAACATAAAAGGAATGGAAAAACTCATAGAATATCTTTTGTGTGAAGATAAGACATATTCTGTGTGAAGATAAGATATCTTCTGTGTGAAGATAAGAAATAAGTATCTTCTGCGTGAAGACAAAAGAAAGAAAGAGTATCTTTTGTGCGAAGATAAAGAGAACAAAACTTCCGATGATTTATAGATATGCCAGTCAGTGATCATGATGCCAAAAAACCAAGTGGATTATATTGATGCCTCCCATTATCTAGTTGATGTTGTTACTTAGTTGATGATGTTGATGATGTTACCCAGTTGATGATGCTACCTAGTTGATGTTGACATCCAGTGACCTGTCAAAAGATAAAGAATATCCTTCTTGTTAAGAGGGAGTGTTGAAATATTATGTAACTGCAAAGAATATACTTATCCCCTTTTGTGGATAAAGTAAAAGATAAAATATATTTATTATTGATTAGATCAATCCCCTTTTGTGGATTGATCATGTCGGGCATTGTAATTGACCAAATCCCCTTTTGTGGATTGGTCAAACCCAAATTGTAATATGAAAAGTAAGAAGTCGGAGCCTAGGCAAATTAAAGTGGTTCTAACCACCCAGATCGAGAAGTCGGCCCTGCCAGTGAAAAGACACCTTAGTTCAGCACCTACCAGATTGTATAAATAAGATAGGCCATCGCCTCATTTATACACTCACTCAACTCACTCATCTAGTGTGCAAGTATTGAAGGAAGCTGCAGTTACCAGTTGCCAGAAGAAGGAAGAGAGAGGCGCATCCTTGGGAGAGGAATTCTATGTTGTTTGGTTCATTGTCTTGGCATTGTATTGGCTATCTATATTAAGGAAATTTTGTTGGGTTTTATTCCCCATGAGGGATTCCCAGGATAAATGTTGTGTATCTTGTGATTGTGTTTCTCTCAGTGATCCTATCTATGCTATTGCTATCTAGTAAATTGAAAGGTAACCTAATAATATCTTAAACTTTAACATTTATATCTCTGCACTTCATTCTGTAAGATTCTCATAATCTCTGCCAAATATACATGCTCCACTTTGCTTCTATGCCCATTGGACTCTGCATTTCCCATGCTAACATGTAGACCTCAGATCTCTTGCTCATGGCTGTAATAATCTTGAGCATCATTCATATCTCTAGTCCTCATATAGTGACCATATATATGGCCCATACCTCTATTTATACAAGGAATGTGCATGCAACAATTATTTTTTAGAGTTAAGCCTATTATAAAATTGTCATTAATTTAAGCTACATACCCCTTTTTCCTTGATTTTTTGAAGAATCACTGATAAGCTAATCAAAACACCGAGCTTGAAATATATTCCCTACTGAATTTATTTTTGAGGGTCGTACCCATGCTTCATTCTGATTTCTGAGCTAAAAGTTATGACTTTATGAAATCAACAGTTTTACTCATTTTTCACCTATTGCCAAAAATCTCAAGGGCTGACTTTTGCCTGTTGTAGAAGAAAATATGGCGAGAACCAATAATTTTTTTATATAAAGTGTTGATAGTATTCATGTTTTTGAATACACAACAACCCAAATATTTAGGATCTAACACTCCATCCAACTTTTGCATCAATCTAAATTTTCCAATTTTTCCCTTTTGTTTTTCCTCCAAACTTAGAAATTTGGCCAAAAATGGCTATCTCCCAAATGGAGAAAAATTGGCAAAAATCCCCTTGAGACAATTTTTTCCATATTGATAAGTAGATAAAAAGTCAAGTAAATAATTTTTTTTGGAGAAGTGATCTAGGGTCCCTTTTCTTCCTCTAATGTTTACAAAAATCCCCATAACATGCCTAGAAATAATGGATTTTTCCCTATTTTGATATTTCCACTCCAAACCCATTTGAAATTTTCAAGAGGCCTAAATAGGTATCTTCACACTTGCTTTTTAATTTTTTTTTTATAAATTTTCCACCCTTACCTATGCCCTAGTTACGGACCACGACCTAAACCTTCAAAAGTCATTATTTCACATTTTTCAGAAAATGGAAGCAAAATTAGCCAGTGGGCCTAACTAACATTCTTGTAGCCCTCGTTATTGCAGAAACACACCTAAAATTTCATCCAAAATTGAATTAAGCTTCTCCTATTATTCCCAAGACAAGTTTTAGGCTCGATACTTTATTTGTAAATTACCAGTTTTCTCCTTCCCTTTTCCTCCTCCTCCTCCTCCTCCTCCTCCTCCTCTCTCTCTCTCTCTTTCCTTTTCCTTCTTTTCTTCTTCTCTTTCTCCCTTATCTATGATCAAGATATATTCACTTTGTCATCGTATCAACCCCAAAAGCCCATTTTTCGTCGATGTTTCAGCATCTGAATGTCTTTTCCCCGTCGACGTATCGACGCCAAAAGCACATCTTTTTCCAGTGTATTGGAAACAAAATTTGTTTTGATCACCAACACACTAGTGCAAAAATCACATTCTTCGCCAACATATCAACGACAAATTGTTTTTTCCTCGTCGACACTTCGATGAAGAATAACACCTTTTTATCGGCGATGGAAACTCATCTTTTCGTCGATGTATCAACGATGAAAACTTACCTTTGCCGCCGATGTTTCAACGCCAAAAAATGATCTTCAGTCGATGTTTCAACACCAAATAATTGTCTCATGACGACATTTCAGTGCTAAAAACTCATATTTTGCTGATGTTTTGGCACTAAAAACTAATCTTCTGTCGATGACTTGTCTTCTTCCTTTCGTCGGTGATTTATTTGCTTTCCTCACTAATGTATTGGCGGTGAAAAACCATCCTTTCGCCGACGTATTGGTTACAAAATCCTATCTTTTTCACCAGTGTATCAGTGAAAGATGTGCATTCTTCATTGATACACATTGTATCGATGACAAAAACCTATTTTCCCCCAATGTTTCAATAATGAAAACTTATTTTCTGTTGAAACACTTCCTTTGTTGGTGACCAAAAGAAAATATTTTCTTGTCGATGTATCGTCAAAAGATGTCCATTCTTCGTTGATACATATTGTAACGATGACTAAGGGACATCTTCATACTAAGTCATATTTTTGTGATTTTTGGGCTTGTGACAATCATGGTTGTTGCAAAAACACCTCACTCGGCCATCTAAGCCAAATTTAACCATTTAGGGGCCAAATTGACCCCCATACAACAACAATAACATGCAAAAGCTTGCATTTAGGGCCTTGACACCAAATTCACATGTTGGGCAAAACAATTTTTTACCCAAACTACACACAAATTTAGAATTTCTATATGCTATAGTAGACTGATACAAGCATGGTGTTGCAACCAAAGCTTTGGTACCACTTTGTAGTGTCCCCACTACATAACCCATAATTTTATACTGATACCAATAAAACTAAATGAATCTACAACATTTCTAAAACATGAATGCAACAACTTATACTCATACACAACACCATATATTTCCTTAAAATCAGAGTTCGTACACAACAAGAAAAACCCATGAATAAAATTTATAAACATAGATAAAAACACTTATCTTTTACAACAAATGAGCAAGTGACTATAGGGGATAAACGTTCCTCCAAACCGTATATTTTCTACTCCAAATATCGGAAACAAATCACCCTCAAGTTGGGGCTATGATTCCACAAAAGAGGGTGTCTCTCACAACCCAATTCACTCCCACAACAAGCTAGTTTTCTAACAACTATCCCAATCCTCCAATTGTCTTCCGCTTAACCTATGTAACCCAAGGAATTGGGTCCCCTTTTACTACACATAGCCCCTCAAGCCTCCCCACTTCCCTCTATAGCTTCAACACAAGGTTGGCTAATAATCTCTAATATTGGGGACTCTAGGGATGCTAATAGCCCCAAGAAAACTAACAGAACAACCCACTATTGAAGGGGAAATTTCTCACACCTAAATCTCCCTCTCTATAGTCCTAACAACATGATTTTTCATGTAATAAGAGCTCCAACAAGCTACCCATGGCACCTACTATGGCTTCCTTCAAGATCCAATTCTCTCCACTCACTTGTTGCTCGAAAAACTGCATGCAAAAACTTCCCACAATGGCTACTTGAATTTCTCTTTTATCCATGAGAGTTGACTCACATTACCGAAGGTTGATTGTACCCAACCCCCATGCTCTCATAACTATGGATCTGTCTTTTCCCACCAACCCCTCTTACTTGTGTTTAATGATTGGGCTCGCATACACTCAAAAGGAAATTAGAAGGTTCACTCAAAGTGATAATTTTAGGAAAGTGGGTTGGAATTAATACCCATGAATAATCCCCCCCCCAGATTCCTTTCTTGGACATTCCTAGACATCCCCCTCTCTTGTGGAAACTTAGCACCCAATTACTCTGTCCATGTCCACCCGCAACCTGTGTCATATTTATTTTATTATTACGATCATATACAATGTTTACAAATTACATATTCAGGCTCGCGACTGTACATCTTATTTAAGTACACATCGATAAAACGAGGATGTTACAAACTTAACCAATAGATTCATGTACTAGATGGATGTTTTGATGATATTTATTGCATTAGATAATAGTTGGTATGCACTGTTTATTTATGCAAACTAGTGAATTTGATTTTGTTGATGGATCACGATAAGAACGTGATGATGTTTTGTTGCTCTGCATGTGATATTTGTTGAAATGGTGATCATATGCCTGATGTTATTCTATCTTGAGAACACATGTGGTAATTATATATGATATTATGTTAACATGTGGTTCCATTTATTATGTTAAGGAAATCTCACATCTTTGATAAATATATGTTGAGCTTATATTTCTTATGATAGTATTTCAGGATGTGATGGCATGTTGTTATAACATGTAGTTTTTATGACAATATGCGTGACCATGTGGTGCCTTACTATTCATGATGTTATTATGACAATAAGGTTGTGTTCTCACGATGACATGCAAGAGTTGGCATGTGGATTATTTTCTGTAAGATGATGGTGTTATGAGTATAACTAATGCATTGGGTGCATGTTGTGAGGTGGTAATTGACATGAAATCCACCAATGGGGCAAGAGATATGGTTCATTCGATGATATCAAGGAATCCCATACATATGAAGGATAATATATACAAAGTAACACCTTGTGGGTTAGGGACAAACTCAATAAACCAACCTATGCTATTGGTTTTTTCCTTGTATAGTCCTTGATGGGACATGGGACTATATTGAGAAGGCCAGAACACCCGAGATTGGAGTTGTGATGTTGAAGTCTAGACGAAGGGCTAGAGTGGTACTCGCAGGTGGGCTTGTAGGATTGGACTTCGATTCATGGGCTTGAGTACCTGGTAGGAGTTGTGGAGAATGTTTAGAGCTCAACCTTTTGAGATGTCTAGGGTACTCGAGTAGTGTACTAGACCAAATGCTTGCGTGGGTTGTTAGGGTCCTACTATAACCCCATTTACTTAGATACTTTATTAATGTATGAGGCCACCTTCCTTGAATAACGCCCATTAAATAGTTAATTAATAGTCACTCATTGTAAAATGGGTCCTCTTTATTAGTAAGGCCCAAATTAGTTTGTCGACCCTCATTATAAGTGGACATGTGGGTAGTTAATATTCTCTATGGGAAACTATACATTGATTAGAAGGGTTATGTAATGTTTTGTCAAGACTTATTATTGTAATTGGAGCTTTGATCTAGGAGGTTGCCCCCTTGAAGAGGAAAGTGAACATAGCTCTCTATTTTTTTATTATCAAGAGATATTTCTTAGGGTTTATCTATTTTCTGTTGTGTTATGTACCTTGAGTGTTTATGTACCTTGAGTGTTTATGCATTGACCCCCTTTCTCTTGGCCATTCCACCAAGAGACACTACCCTGGTTTTATGGCTAGATAGGTGGTAGTGTCATACCGCTACATGCCCATGGTCATAATAGGTCGGCTCGTGAGGATACCTCTTATCCATCAACTAGTACCTTGAGTGTTTATGTATCTTATGGGTCCCCTTTTCTTACTGAGAAGATTTTCACTACTTTCTCGGGGATCCCTGGGTGAAGCATCTCAAAGGTTTCAATATTGGCTTTTAACTCTTGCCAACTACTTTTACCCTCTGGGCCTTTAGCTCCTTCTTCCCATGAGATAAGGTACAACCCTTCCTAGTATGGCCAATCCGAATGCCCAAACAAGGGTAGGGGAGATGAGAGGAATAAATATGGAAAGTGGTAAGTATGGAGGGAACAGACGATGACTCTTCACAGACCCACTTAGTGACAACCCGTCCTAAAGAGAAATCAACTTATTAGGGTACCATGTCACCATTCCAGGTATGAACGAGGCAAAGATCATAATTTCCAAGAAAACGTCATGAAATGAAGAAGGATTCAATACAACATATTCAAGTGCTTCAAAAATTGGAGTGATACATACCATGATACCCAGACTCATTACCTCGTGGAGAAAGACTCACTGCTAATTCGGGACCAGGCTGATGGGATGGATACTGCTGCTGTTGATAAATTGACTGCACTGAAGAAAAGAGGGGCCTTCCGGGGCCATGCTCAAGTCGTCTGGCTCTCCGTACTCCATGTCTAGGACCTGTGGGCCTTGAGACATGATCTCCTTAGTTATGCCTAGGCTAGGGGATAACATGGACAAAGTTCCTTGAAGGGGGAGAGTATGTAATGCCATGTACTTTAAATTAAAGTAATAAGTAAAGGGTCATAAAATAATAAATAGATAATAATAATTAAAATAAAATGGGTAATAATAAATAATGAATAACATGATAATAAAACAACTAAGAAATTATAAAAGAAGAAAAGGTAAAAAGAAGAGAAACGGTTAAAAAGGAATCAAGGAAAAACTACATCAAGAAAAGGTTAAAAGTTGCATGATTAATTACTTAATGACAAGTGGAACCTATGCATATAGTTTTTTGCATGGATGGACATGAATAATTCTATTTAATGAATGTGGAGAAGGGAGTGAGATATCTTTTGCTTGGGAAATCTTGATATGAAAGGGATACAAGTTGACATAGGAGTTGATTGAGGGCTCGATGGGCTCTCAATTGTAATGACTGAGCAGATGGGTGGGAGGAGAGTCATCCCCCACACATGGTTGCAACCATTGATTGAGGGATTGGTTGGAGCTAATAGTGGGAGCTCAATGGTTATTTGTCCACCTAGACTGTAAGGTAGTTGATCTCCTCAACTTTCAAGTATGACCATACAACTCAGTGCTCCTATTGATAAAATAAACCTTCAATGGAATCATTGTTTACTATGTTTGATTTATACGTACTATTTTTTGCTATCTCGAATATTATAGATATACTATCACAAAATTCTCTGTTTATTTTATTTTATTGTAGTCTCTTATCATTTTTCTAGGTTCTTGAAAGAGATATGCTTTGGTGATGTAGTTGGCATACATCGCTCACCATTTTCAAGTATAGCACAACCTCACTGGCTCTATACCTAACTAATATGTATATATAACATTGATAGTAAAATTAATTATAGTAAAAGCATCCATAGCCTAAAAAATATTGAGCATCCCTCAATCCAAACAATGCTTGTTTATTGAACACCTGATCATCCTAAATGCATTATTTAAAGTCTACAACTTCATCAATTAGACAAGGTGCAACGATTCTCTTTAACTTAATTATTTGGTAGTTATCCATCATATTTGATAACATCTAAGCATATTTCTTCTTAATCTTATCTAAAATCTTTCCAAACATGCCGTCAATGTCTTCATGTGTGTGCCCAATTAGTGGAAACTAACTTCAATGACTATGAAGACAATAAAGTAGATCAACATTGGAAAGTACATCAACCCATACATGTTCTTGCTATCATCAATACAATTTTATAGTTATAGTAACATCCCGAGAGGCAACTTCCTAAATTCCCCACAACAACGACCTTCTTATTAATATTCCTTGCATTTTAGGTATTTGAAATTTTCTAAGTAATGCACCATAAAAATGATATTTACAGGATCATGTAATATACACCAAATTTCCACATGTGTGAACATGTATTATCTCTAGATGCCTTAATCACGTATCGATGGTTGAAATCATAAAATTAGATCCATGAATATGTTGTAAAAAGTAGTGAACAAATCCTTTACTGCAATAACCATGTGAAAACATCCTAATGAGACATACTTTTACGTTGTAGAAAGTAGTGAACAAATCCTTTGCTGCAATAACCATGTGCAAACATCCTAGTGAAAAATACTTTTACATTTATATCCTGGCTAGCTTTTGCCTTCTTTTCCATCCTTGGAATGAATGTCTTCTTGCTATCCATTTGATCATGTATAATACTTAAATGTTAGAATATCTAGGGGATCAAACAAGGACTAGATGTGAGTCCATGCTAGAGGAATACTGGAATGAGATAAATGAAACATACTTTTTATAAAGTAAATATCGTGTCACCTAGGAGATATCATAGGACATAAATTGGTATTTATCGAATTATTATTAGAAAAATACCATTTTAATCACAATAATAAATTATTGATTAATTGCAACATACATAAAATAATAACTTAAGGGAAGTCCTTTATTCCAAATTTTACAACATTGAGTTTGTGAAACCTCTTGAAATTCATTTTGAATAAAGACTCATAATCACGTAATCCTCAATGATGCTTGAGTGTATGCGGATGGAATTAGTCATACAATAATGAGTGTTCCAAACGGTTTTAATTGGGTAGTTTGGTCGGGGGATATGTGAGCATTTTTTTCAATAATCATTCTTATTATCTCCCTATCTAATAAAACTTTAGATATTGGATTCAATGTAATTCCCATGGAATATAATATTGTATTTTTTTATTAAATTCATTATGTGGATATTGTAGAAAGTATTTTTACATATTCCAGATATATTTTGTCTATCTTAAATATAACTGTTTGTTTTAATGAATTTAGTAGAATGGAGGTTATTTTTTTCAAGGAAAATTTCATAGGATTCTTTCCTCTTCCTCAAAATATTTAGACAGAGTGTGGTTCAACCACAAACCACAATAGTGGTTGATAACTTAATGGGACTTAGACAAACTCTAATCTCAATTGGACTAGAACAAAATACCTCTCAACAAACTTCACCTTGGAACATTATATTTGAATTGATTTAGCAAACCCACTAGGTTATGGAGTGGAGGTTACTATCTTAATTACTTTACTGATAGAGTACATTAAAAAAAATCACTCTTTCTTATAGTTGATGACCTTTTAAGCTCTTTTTTTTATAATAATTCATAATCACTTATCAAGCATTTTTTTTTTTACAACATCTTTGAAAGCACAAGAATAAGATCTCTTCATTTTCACTCGTGTTTTTATCATTTTGCTTCCTCATTGATTAATTTACATCATTTTTCTATGCTCTGTCAATTGTATAACATCATGGTGATTGGAGTTGATTTATCCTCAAACAATAGATATGTCTGTGGCTTTGTTTGAATCTCCCCCAAATCTCAAAAATTTGTTGCCTCCACTACAACTTGAAGAATGGAATTGTAAATGCCTCCCCTTTAATGTTCTCTAAGAGGCTTATCTTATTTGCCATTTTGAAAGAGAATGCTTTGAAAATTTGCATTCTCTATATTCAACATATATTCCCTCAACATATCAAGGGTACAAGGGTACAAGTTAATTTGGGAATTGGATTTGTACATTATATACATGGATGGCCAGATTTGATTGATTTTCATTAGGGTGGATGTATCAACTCCAATAACAAAAGTCCATAAACTTTTATAAGTGATATCATTTAAGCTCGAAGGTTTTGGTTTATCAATCTTTCCAGATTTAAACTTAATTGGTTAACACATGGTAGAGTGATAAACTATTTTATTTTAATTATTATCTAAGTGTTTGTGTGTTCATTAGTTAACTAATATTAAATTTTGATTCCATCTTTTCAAACACCTTCTACCCTATAACCTTACAATGAAGGCAGGGACTAGCTGCTTTGGAGGTATTTTCCTTGTTAGTTTATAAAAGAGGTGAATTTCCTTGAATTTATTGTGAATCTTATTCTATTTTTATTTCCTTAAATATCACAGTGAATCCTTCCCTTTTCCTAAATCAACATTAATTAAATTTTATTGTATTTAATTTTTTTTGATCTTGTCTCCCTCCTTTTTGGACTATTTTATTATTATTGTTATTATTTATCTAATAGTTAAATTCTTTAACAATTTATATATTCAATCAATTAACTCACTCTTCTCTATTTTACTAAGATTATGTTGGTTCCCCTAATGATGGGCAGTGTGTCCACTCATAATTTTTTGTACTATACTTACATTTCAAAACAAATACATAGTTAAATTCCAATTTTTTTTTCACAATTATGGCTAACTATGGAAAGCTCCATGCTCAAATTAATGTAATTCCCAAACTAAACGTTGATGATACTATCACATCCCCATGAGATGCCTGCCGAAATCTTATGATCATGCACTTGTTGAGGGTGTGCAATACTGCAATGATTTTCACTTGGTTGGTTGGCAACACCAAGGATACTTTGCCCGGACTACACCTCTTCAACTAGAGTATACCCATATCATGTTCTAGGCTATGAGCGAGTCACACTCTTACTCTGGTGCAACTCACTTGTATACTTAGACAATTTGTTAACAACTTAACAATTAGTCATTTAAGCATACATCCATGAACATGTGAAACAAACAAGAGATACCCAATATAGTGTGGGCAACACAATATGTGCCTAACACTCGACTAAGTCTTATTACTGCAAAATAGTTACAATATGAGCAATACCAACTCAGTTTACAACTTGGGCAGAGTCACACAACTTGTCTCACTTGACCCAGACACTCATACACATATTCATCGATTCATCACTCCCATAATCATTTGTCACAACAACTTTCGCCACTATGCGACACACCCCAAAAGTGTGCCTACCACATACTCATTGTCTCTTCTCTGTCACAAGACTTCATAGATGTTCGATTTTGTCTTCCCTAATAAGACTTCCTCAAACTCCAAAGTTTTTGTGTTTACTAGATTCAACCCAAAGAAGGTTGCCCCAACTCTTTCCCCAGAATCACATCAAGGCAACAAAATTCCTCAATCAAAACTTCAAAAATGTCTAAGTGTTGAACTCTTGTGAACTTACTCCTTCACCCATACTTCAACCAACTTTTTCATGTCTCCGCACAATGTTATAGCCTCAAGTACTGCATTGGTTAGGTTACTAGTCCAACTGTCGGGTTCAATTCTTGAAATGTGCATCTCCATGCCTGAACTTAGTATTTTTTGTCTGCATCTTTATCACTGTAGCCAAATCCAAAGACTAAGGAAAGTATCCACCCTTTCATTACTGCTACCACTTCCAATCTTCATCAAGGAAATCCTCCATAATTTCTAAGTGTTGCACTTCAAACCTATTGGCACGTCTGTACTTTGACCTCTTAGTCATTCTCCCATGCACTAACTCTCTAAGTGCTGAACTATCACGTTCATTCCTTGAGAATGTACAACATGCCCAAAGCTTGGTCACTTCGTTCCACAATTCAATCCTTCCACACAACAACCTAAAACCAAGGCAAGGTCACCCCTCACCTTGTTGCACTATGAAGTCACCCCAAAACAAAGTCATCCGCAACAACTTGACTCCACTGCCCACCTCATGGTGCAGTTAGCAAATATGCAACAAGTCACACAGTCCATGCCACATCCAAGTCTGTGAAGAGTCAAAGAATCATTGTGCATCACATGTCAACCACCTCCACCCTTGCGACTCAAAATGTGATTAAGTCCACAAGACTGGCTTCCTTGACCAAATTATCCTTGTTCTCCATATGCATATTCGAATATAAGACGTCCCATCTGCTTCAAGAGTTTCACATCCAAACTTCCTTTGCCTCATTACTTCATCACCTGGCCATGCTACTATGTCCACTTCTCCATGCCTTGAAATGGTCAAGCTTCACTCTCAACCATGCTGCCCAAGACCAGGGAAACACCCATGTCCAATTAATACCTTCGTGTTGAAATCTGCCTATTCACACAATCCTCCAAACCAAGGGAATTCCTCAACTCACCTTCTTCCATCAAGTCACTCCTCCATAACTCAACATCTACGATGAGTGTGGCCAACACGCCCACACTCATGAAACATCCCAATGAATTGTCCAAAGTGATTCAAGTAGAATGAGTCACCCCTAAAGAAATTTCATGCCTTAGGCACGCTCAAAAAATACTCTTGCCAACCTCAACCATTGACCCTCTCAGATCTCTAAGTCATTGCATAATCATCCACAAGTCACCAAGGTACACTCTTCCTCATCTAATGTCCCATACCAAAGGTGAGAAAACACCACCCAAGTCACTTGGTCTACATTTTTCCCATTTAGGTTGACTGCCAACAATTTTTGGTCGACTTCTTTGTTGACTCCATCCATATCCTAGAACAGAATTTCCTTGCACCTCCTACAAACGTCCAATCTCTGGCACTATCGTCGTGACTTGTCAAGTCATCACATGACCCAACAAATCTGGTTAAGGCACCAACACACTGAGGTACCTCATCCAAGAGTTAGTCAACTCCTCAAGCCACCTCCACATCTACATCCAAATATAACTAAATCCATTATTGGACTCATCCAAGTAGGACACTCCAAGCTCTCTACACATTCACCCAAGTCAAGGCGTCCCAACTACTACATGAATTCTTCAAATACACACCACTTGAGCCACCCTCAAGTCTGCCAATTTTCACCGCAGAAACTTATTACACTTGAACCAGTAAGTCATACGACTTCCATTCAAAGAACTCATCGCAACACTTAGGAAATGTAAGAACTCAATACCAACCATACCTTTTCCAATGACATTCTTGGCTTCACCCATGGTTTAAGTTTGTTGTCCTGAACCTTCACTTGTCCAAGCCACCAACTCTCCGCATGAACTTGCATCAATCATAATCCATAGCTCCACAAACCTACATAGCATCTTCACTGTGATACGAGATTGAGTCCATCCATCCACTTCAGAAATACATCTAAGTCCCAAACTTCTCATGCAACCAACTGAACTCATCTGCAATGTCCTTCCATCTCCACACCTTGACTGCTTCCACTTCAAGGCACTAGGCACCCACCGCCTGAATACGAAGCCATACTGGTGCTAACTAAATATTATAATTTTGTGAATAGTTACCTCATCCGAAGGCTGCGGTCGACCCTCTTATCCAACAACTCAACTTGACTCAATTGTTGTTCTCGAAATGCATGACACAAATATGTCATGATGAAAATGTGCCCAACCAACTACCTTGCTATGAATATGCTCTCGGTTGCATCAAGTCGGCCAAATCACCCTAGTGCTTCAACTCGTTGCATGGTCAACTGCCCTTTCCTAACTCTACACAAAGGTATGCCCACTTCGTCGCAACCTAGAACTTCTCCACTTCACGATCACTTATGTGATCACTTCTGCGATCACTGTTGTGATCAACCTTTATGATCACTTATGTGGTTACTTCTGCTATTAGATTTGCGACAAGTCCTGCATTCGTTCACCTTGCCCAAGTGCTCATTTCACCCCAAGAAATCTATGTTTGGTCTTCTCAAGGTGTGCACATAGGTTTGGAACCTACTTATGTCACAAATCAAACCAACCAAGTCTGCGCCTAGGATGTCTCTCTGAAATTTCAGTCCACCTTACCAAACCATTCACCAATTCTGTGCCCAAACTGCCTTCACAACGAGTGT
The DNA here is from genome assembly GCA_009831015.1 of Picea engelmannii. Classification (NCBI taxonomy): domain Eukaryota; kingdom Viridiplantae; phylum Streptophyta; class Pinopsida; order Pinales; family Pinaceae; genus Picea; species Picea engelmannii. The sequence goes on along the minus strand of ML790465.1, from coordinate 158,343 downwards.
GCCTCAACACCACTGTTCTATATTACTGTAGTAGAACGTGATTCAATCTCTTATAGCATCTTTCATGAAGATGACAGTGGTGAAGATCTCACTAAATCACCCATCCTATCAACTCTCCATAATATGCTCTAACGTACGATCTACCACATGCTCTGATACCATCTATCATGTCCCCACAAGATGTCTACCCAAATATTACGATCGTGCACATGTTGAGGGCCTGCGACACCGCGAAAGTTCTCACTTGGATGCTTAATAACACCAAGGATACTTTTCCCAGACTATGCCTCTTCGCCTAGAGCATACCCATACTTCGTTCTAGGCTACAGACGAGTCACAGTCTTACTCTAGTGCAACTCACTTATATACTTAGACAATTTTTTAACAACTTAGCACTTAGGCATTTAAGAATACATCCATGAAAATGTGAAACAAAGATAACACTTGCAAAAAAAATAAGAGACACCCAGATATAGTGCGGGTGACACAAGATGTGCCTAACTCCCAACCAAGTCTTATTATTGAGAAACAATTACAATATGAGCACCATCGATTCGATTTACAACTTGGGTAGAGTCGCATGACTCACCTCAACTCACCAAGGCACTCATACAAGTATTCATCATGCAAAGACTCATCCATCATGAAAAATTTCACAACTTTGTAACGCCCCCCAGACATGAGCCCACCACAAAATAACCATCTCTTATTTGTTGTAAGACTTCACAGACCTTCGGTTCTGTCTCATAACATGCCTCACCCATACATGCAACAAGACTTCCCCAAACTCCAAAGTCACCCTAGTTGCTAGAATCAACCCAAAGAAGGTCACCCCAACTCTGTCCCTAGAATCACCTTAATGCAACACAAGTTCTCCCATGTGGCGTGGCTTGGGTCCTTGAGGGAGCTCTCTCCTCCTTGTTTGAATATGGATTAGAACATTGGTGTTGATCTTTCTCTCTTCCCTATTGATATGAAAATATTTAGATGTCAAATTAGTTCTTAAGCATACATTTACATCCAACCCGATTAAAAAATTATAACCATTATGACTATTTGCAAATTAACATGTGAATCCCCATACTTATCCAAATTTCATTAACTGATTAATTACTTGTGACGTCTCTGGGTCTACTTCCAAATGAGAGACCGCTCTATTAATGCTAAAAATTGCTTGATACAATGACAACTTCAACTTATGTTTATGAAATGATCTTTTGATCTGCTGCACAAACTCAAGTGTGACTGTCAAAATCAATTCTTCCTCGGAAAACTGAATCTTTTGACTATAAACACTCTATATATCTCAAAATACTAAGACAACAAAACAAAAGAAATATAGTAGAGTTCCTAGGCAACATAACACTCTATGGTGCAATGGAAAATTGTTGGATTTATATAATGGGCATCGAGGGTTCAAACCTGCCTGTCCATTGTTATATGTCAATTGTAACATTTAACAAAAAATAAATATAATATAACTTGGCGGGCTTTGCAACTGGTGCTTGTTGGCACAACAATTGAGACGTTTGGGTCGTCGGTCCGAAGGTCGCGGGGTCGACCCCGACCGATGCCCATATTTGACATATTTCAATTTAATACAACTTAAATATAGAAACCCCCTGTGGCATATTCGATGAGTTCGGTAGCATAGTTGGTTAATATTGTTGTGATGAGGTCTCCCCGGTGGCCATGGGTTTGATTCCCATTGGCCTAACAAATCTTTATGCCTTTAAGCCACATTGGCCAATCAAAGGGTGCCATGTGGCAACCTCTGATTGGGCCACATCACCTAATCGTACACCCAATCATTTTCCCTATCAGCATGCCATGTGACTATCATACTTCCACATCAACATCGTACATTCCACGTGTCCGTTTGTACGGTGCCACATGTCATCCTTTTATTTATGCCATGTGGCACCTGACTTTTTCCATTTTTACTTGTTTTGTCAAAACTTTAGAATACCATATCTTTCTCATACGACGTCTGTTTGAGCCCGTTCAAGTTGTGATGGAAATATCTAGTTGAGATCTACACAATGGAGTCATTTTCATTAGCATTTGAGACTATCAAGTTTTGAGCATTCTTAGATCCACCTGGATAATTCCTCCCCACTAGAAGCCTTTTGGACCACCAAAAGTCTGGATTACTTAACAACTAAGTGAGGATAAAGCTCCCTCACTTTCCCAATCTCTATACATATTGTTTTTCTTGGATGTACCCCTTTAGGACCAACTCAAATATACTCCACATCGCTTCCTCATGAATTCATGATTCTTTTGTCAAGTATAACATCTTCCTGCAACTCATCTAAATACTTAGGAGAAAATCACCAATTGTTGGAACCTGAACACCTTCATATTTATCCATAATCATATGAGGATCATAAAGTTTCAAATTATCAACATTCACCACTGAATACATTTGCATATCAGATGGAAAATCTACACGGAAAGCATTAGTACCAATCTTCTCCAAAATCTCAAATGGACCATACCTGATTGGTTTGAGCTTTTGACCTTCACCCTTCATTCTATCTTTATTGATATCTAACCACACCTGATCACCAACTTGGAACTGATGATCAACCAAATTCTTGATCCAGGTGGATATTGGTAGCCACCCACCTATTCCAATTGGCTCCTCTTGATAGTTTTTAGTTCAACACGTTCTTCTGTACTTCTTTGTAATTGTGGGTTCTACACTTCCAAGGCTATCTGAAGCCCTACACATATTCCAGGTGGAGACTGGTGGCCGCCCACCTAATCAACTTGCTTATTTGGGAAGTTTTCATGTCAGCACATTTTTCTGTACTTCCAGGATCGTTTTGGGGCCCTAAACAGTGTTTTTTTTGGCTTGCCACAGTTAAACTATAGACAGATTCAAAGTTTGATGACATAATGTGTATTTATCGAGAAGACCTTTCCAATGTGCTATCACATACCTAAAACAAAGGTTGTATGCAAAAGTTACGACCCAAGGAAGTTGAGGTACCAACTTACCCATCGGGGCCCACATAAATTTTGGCGTTTCATCTCCTAAGGTTAGGTTTTTGGATGTCTAGGGTTTTGTCATTCATGAGTAATGTTAAAAGGGACTTTGAAGCCTCATTGTAATCATTCTTCTTATATGGATGCACATAGAAGCCACATCTCTTCTCAGAGATAACTACCACCATTCGAGCAAGTTGTTTTCAGTTCTGCAGTTTTACAGTTTCAGCCTATTTTATTTATTCAATAGAAGTTATTGTTCATTGGATATTTGTTGCTTTTCTTTGTATCTCTATGTTATTGTATTTAGTCTGTTATTCCTTTCGTTCCACTCATAAATACGAATCAGTGGTATCAGAGCGGTCCGCTTTTCATTTATTTTTCTTTGTGCATGTCCTTGACAAGATCGGGGTACAAGAAGTTGGGACTCGAACTAGTCAAGCCTTTGCAAGATTGGACACACCGATCCCGACAAAAACCCATGGGGTTTGATAAGAAATATGATGGACTAGGAGATCCTTTTAAAATGTTGCTTGAGGAAGCCCTTGCGGGACAAAGGAACGAAATGATAGACAACTTTGCACAGATCCTTCGATGACTTCCCACATGAGAAGCATCTTCATCAAGCAGCCATGCGAACCCCTTCAAGGTACAGGTAAATTTTTATATTCCATTATTTTAAGGACTGATAGATGCAGATGTTGTAGATAAATGGTTGAATCTACTCGAAGGGTATTTTTCGGTCCACAATTTTTTCGACAAGGAAAATATTACTTTTGCACTCCTTAAGGTCGTCCCCCATGCTAAGGACTGGTTGGATACTTACTCTGAGCAAAGGGCCATAGAAGAATCTGCAATATTTGTGGTCGCCCCCACATGAGATTCCTTTAGGGATGCCATTAAAGAACAATACTACCTTGTTGGAAGATACGAGGGCCAGTACACAAGATGGGCCACGCTGCGTCAGGAAAGGGACCAAACAATACCAAATTTCACCAATATTTTCCATACCCTTCACATCAAATTGGGTATCAAAGACTCTGAATGAAATTTGGTGCTCAAATACCACAACTGTCTACATAGATACATTCAAACAAACATGAAGTTTTTGGACATCACATCATTAGGTGAGGCTTATAGATATGCTGTCAAGATCTAGCAAAAATTTAAGCGGAAGAGGCGAGAGTTTGGATCTACAAACTCCTCACAGTCGAAGCAGGGAAAAGGTGGCCCCAAACCACAAAACAAGGGACAGGGAAAAGATGGCCACTCTCAGGACAACCAATTCAATCCACAATTCAAGAAGGGTAATGAGAAGTTGAAGAAGGACACGGGAAAATGGTGCGAATACCATAAAATCCCTTGGCACAACAATGAATAATGTCACTCCAAGAAGTCACTGGTGGTCGAGCTAAAATCTTCCGAGTTAGAGGCATATTCTGACTCTGAATCAAATCCAGAAAGTGGGAAGTGGATCATCGATGTTGAAACTAGTGCCAATGTCGCTACCACCAAATTCCAACCAAGCGAACCAGAAGAACCAAAGGAAAGTGAACACCTCTTTCAGTCACAGATGTGGGTAAAGGGGAATCTGCTGCATTTCATTGTCGACAGTGGTAGTCAGAAGAACCTGATTTCAGAAGAGGTCACCAAGCAACTGGACCTGTTGATTACACTACACTCACAACCCTACACCATCGGCTGGCTTCGCCAAGGACGAAATCTCCGCGTTAACCAACGATGTTGTCTTCCCTACAACATCAAGCCCTTCAAAGATGAGGTATTGTGTGATATTTTTCCCCTTGAAGTTTGTGATGTTCTTTTAGGCCAACCATATTTGTGTAAGAGACATGTTGTGTATGAGACTAGACCTTGCAATGTTATTATTACTTTGGGTAGAAAATTGTACATGATACCAGAGGTAGTGTTGCCTATCACTAATTCTTTAATCTTTGCTAACCAATGCAGTAAAGTCATTTCACAGACTGGGAAGTTCGTCTTCTTTTTGATCCGTGCTCACAATAAGCAGAAGGTCACCACCACATTTGTGACCTCTACACATAGCCTCTCTTTGCAACATAAGCAAGTGGACAAGATCGTGGAAGAGTATAGAGACATCTTCTCCTCACTCACCGGGGTACCGATGCACTGCCAAGTCAAGCATCCAATTGATCTAACCCCTGGTGTAGTGCTACATAATGGACCAGTCTATCGTCACTCGCTGATGGAAAATGATGAAATCAAGCGCCAGATCCAAGAACTGGTTCAAAAGGGGCACATCCGACCCAACTCCTCCCCTTGCGGAAGCTCGATTGTGTTGGTGTAGAAGAAAGACAAGACCTGGAGGCTCTACATTGATTACAGAGCATTAAACAAAATCACATTTCGCAACTGATACCCAATTCCCCGGATTGATGACCTTCTTGACCAACTCAAGGGGGAAAAATTCTTCGACAAGATTGACCTAAAGTCTGGCTACCACCAGTTTCCCATCGAACCAACTGATGTATGGAAGACAACTTTCAAATCTAAAGAAGCTCTCTTCGAATGGTTGGTCATGCCCTTTGGCTTAACAAATGCACCAACAAATTTCATGAGATTGATGGACGATGTATTGAGACCCTTCACCAACTCTTTTGTGGTTGTATATATGGATGATATCCTCTTCTTCAACAGAACTTGGGAGGAGCACATGCAACATATTCAACAGGTTTTGGGCACTCTCCGACAGCACAAGCTATATGCCAACTTGGAAAAATGATCATTTGGCATGAACATGGTCCAATACTTGGGCTACATTGTTGATAAGCATGGGGTACATGTGGATCCAGCTAAGATCCAAGTAATTTATGACTGTCCAGCCCCGACCACACTAACCGAGATTTGGAGCTTCTTGGGACTTGCCAACTTCTATCAAAAGTTCGTGTTGGGATTATCCTATATTGCATGGGCCCTCAGCCAAGTAACCAAGGGAGGTGGCAAGGAAAAATTCACATGGGGAAAGGAACAACAACAAGCATTTGATGATTTGAAGCATCACTTGTGCTCAGCTCCAATACTCTCCTTACCTAATCTGCAACAACCATTTGAGATTGAGGTTGATGCCTTCAATTATGTTGCAGGCACAATCCTCACTCAACATGGTCATCCAATAACATACCATAGTGAGACACTCTTAGATACTGTCTCGAAATAACCCACCTATGACAAAGAAATGTGTTCCATTATGCAAGCCTGTCATCAATGGAAGCATTACATTCTGGGAAAGGAGACAACTATCCAAAACTGATCACAAGCTTCTGCAGTTCATACATAGATAGGGGAAGTTTCATAATGACTGCCATCAAAAGTGGTCCACTTACCTACAACAGTTCCATATCAACATCAAGTATAAGACAGGGAGCACCAATCGTGTCGCTGATTGTCTCAGTCGCCCTCACGTTACTGCACTCACCATAGTGATCCATTCCTGTGGGCATGAGGCATTTGAGTGGCCCCAACTTTATCAACGTGACCCTGACATCATCACCACCTATCAAATATTGGGTACATGAGCGGATTTCACTGATTTTCACATCCAGGATGGATTGTTATGCCATCTGGGCCACCTATGTGTTCCCACAAGAGGGCATGCAAAGATGATTTGGGAGGCTCACTACAATTAGATGGCGAGACATTTTGGCGTGGAGAAGATTATGGACATTCTAAAAAAAATAAATTATTGGCCAAAACTTCGACAAGACGTCAACAAGTATATCAGATCTTGCACTACCTATGCCATTTCCAAGCCAACCATCAAGAAGCAAGGCTTATACACCTCTCTTCCTACTCCTGAGAGGCCTTGGGAATCCATATCGATGGATTACATGTCTGGATTTTTGTCCACCAAGCACGTCAATGATTGTGTATTTTTGGTGGTTGATCAGTTTTCAAATATGGCCATTATCACAGCTTGAAAGAAGAGCATCACAATGACAGATACTTCTAAGATATTCTTCGAACATGTGTGGGTCCATTTTGGGATACCACATACCATCACCTCATATCGGGATAGGAAGTTCCTCAACACATTTTGGTCGAGTCTCTGGTCACTGTTAGACATTAATCTCACTAAATCCACTGCTTTCCACCCCCAAACCGATGGCCAGACAGAGGTCGTCAATCGAATGATTGTGCACATCCTGCACATGTACAAATCTAAGCATCTGCGTACATGGGATGAGAGTCTTCCCTATGTTCAACACAGCTACAACAAGGCTCTCCATAGGTCCACCGGCCATAGCCCATTTCAGGTGGGGTTGGGATTCCAACCCTTGGGTCCCATTGATGTTTCACTACCTCTTGCAACCACACACGCAGAATCTCCCATTATCAGTCTGAGGTCGACAAAGCCACCATATTCATTGAGTGGATTCAACACATCCACCAATAGGTCCATGAGATTTTGTAGAAAGCCAATGCTAAGTACAAGAAATACCATGATCAACACCGGGTACTGCACCTGTTTTAGGTGGGATACAAGGTCTGGTTACATTTCCAGAAATAATGCCTTACAAAGCCCCATCGGAAGCTCCACCCACTTTTCTATGGGCCTTACACTATCACCAAGGCCGTGGGTAGTAATGATTTTGAGCTCAACACTCCACCCTTCCTTGGCTTGCACCCAATGTTCAATGTGGACCTCCTTCGACCATATTTTCCACCATTATTGAACACCTCAGAGATCATAGAACAATTGACACCAACAAAGCTCAAACCTGACTGCATGGAACATGCATCAATTGATCAGAGAGTGGACACATAGGTCAAGGGCACTCGCCAGCAGAGGATCCAACTTTATCGGGTTGTCAAGGCAGGGCAACTCCTACACCAAGGAAAGTGGCTCACCCAAGGCCAAATTCAATAGAATTTTCCTCACCTGATGGGGGAAATCAACGCAATGGAGACCATTGCTTCCTAAGGGGGGAGGACTAATCCAGGTGGATATTGGTGGCCACCCACCTATTCCAAGTGGATCCTCTTGACAATTTTTAGTTCAACACATTCTTCTATACATCTATGTAATTGTGGGTTATACACTTCCGAGGTTGTCTAAAGCCCTACACATATTCCAAGTGGATATTGGTGGCCGCCCACCTAATCCAATTGGCTTATTTTAGAAGTTTTCATGTCAGCACATCTTTCTGTACTTCTAGGGTCGTTTTGGGGCCCTAAACAATTTTTTTTTGGATTTCCACTGTCAAATTGTAGATAGAGTCAGAGTTTGATGGCATAATGTGTATTTCTCGAGAAGACCTTTCTAACGGGCTATGATGTGCCTAAAACAGAGGCCGTATGCAAAATTTACGACCCCGAGAAGTTGAGGTACCAATTTACCCATCGAGGTCCACATAACTTTTGGCGTTTCATCTTCTAGGGTTAGGTTTTTGGATGTATAGGGTTTTGGAATTCATGAGTAATGTTAAAAGGGCCTTTGGAGCCTCATTGTAATCATTCTTGTCAGACGGATGCGCGTAGAAACCACATCTCTTCTCAGAGATAACTACCACCATTCGAGCAAGTTGTTTTAAGTTCTGCGGTTTTACAGTCTCATCTTATTTTATTTATTCAATAGAAGTTATTGTTCACTAGATATCTATTGTTGTTCTCTGTATCTCTATGTTATTGTATTCAATATGTTATTCCTTTCATTCCGCTCATAAATCTAGATCCATTCTTGCCATGCCTCACCTTGTACTTGGCTTAGCTCTTCTTTAATTATTCCTGTATTGCCTGATGTACCTGTTGGATCCTCTGAATGAACCTCTTAGCTTTGTCAACATCATCTAGTCCATTCACTTTGCTTGCTTCCCCGAAAGCAAAATCCATAGGTGATTTAGGAAAGTATCCCAAACATGTCTCAAAAGGAGATCTCTAAGTAGAAGAATGCATGGCACGATTGCAGGCATGTCGTGCATAGTGAAATTGTTCATCCCACAACTTAGGATGTTTACTGCAGTACACTTGAAGCAAATGTACCACTGTCTTGTTCACCACCTCTGTCTGTTCATCTGTTTGCAGATTAAAAACAATTCTCTTCTTTAACTTAGTGTCCATCAACTCCCAAAAACTAGACCAAAACTTCCCCAAGAAGCAAGAGTCTCAATAAGATATAATAGATGTAGGAAGCCAAAAATGAACCAAAACATTATTAAAGAAAAATTGTGTTGTTTGTTCAGCTATGACTTGCTTTTTACAAGGAATTAATATACACATCTTACTGAACCTATCCACTATGAAATATAAGTAATCATGACCTGTTTTGGACATCGACAAACCCCCCACAAAATCCATGGACACACTTTCCCATGGTTGAGAAGGTACTGGAAGTGGTGTATATAACCCCAACTTTCTCTTTCTAGGCTTACTTGTGGCACACAAAACACACCCTTTTATATACTTATAAATTTTTTCATTCATTCAAGGCCAATAACAATATATTTTCAGTTGTGCTACTATCTTTCCTACCCCGAAGTGACCAGAAATGAGAGATGAACGTGCTTCCCTAATTACATTTTCTCTTTCATCCTTGGGTATACAAAGCTTTCCAATATGATACAATAAATTATCATGCACATGATAATCCAATTCTTTATTTTGATTTCCATGAGTTAGAGCTTCATACACATCTTTAAAGCCATCATTTCTAGCATATTGTTCAACAAAACTTTCATGATATAAAGAATTATGCCTTAGTATGGTAGATGCATTGACTATTGGTCTTGATAACATATCTGAAACCTTGTTAACAATGGTCTTCTTATACTTAATTACCAAATGAAATTGTTGTAAGAAACCCATCTATATAAAGTGTCATGATTGTTGTAGCTTGGTTTGTGGTTGCAAATACTGTAATGGTTGATGATCCATGTGAATTATTGTTTCCTTCCCCATTAACTAATGCTTCCACTTTTTAACACTTTGTACCAAGGTATACAGTTCCTTATAATATGTTGGATAGTTAATTACTGCTTGAGTAAAAATGTCAGACTGGTAACAAATAGGTTTACCTCGTTGCATCAAGACTGCTCCCATGGCATATCCACTTGCATTATTTTATATTTCAAATGGCTGCTGTAGATCCGACAAAGCCAAAACTGGTGCGACACTTGTTTTCTCTTTCAATGTCTCGAATGATTTTTTATGCTTGCCTCCCCATTGAAAGAGATTTTTCACACTTATTAATGCATGCAAAGGAGCTGCTATGAAAGAGAAATTAGCATACATTTCCTCCAGTATTGTACTGCCCCTAAGAATCTCTTGATTTCTATGGTAGTGTTTGTCTTGAGCCAATTCATGATGACTTCTACTTTAGAGGGATCTATCTTCAACTGACCATTCCATACAATATAACCCAAGTACACTAGAGAGGTTTTGCCAAATTCACATTTAGACATATTCACATACAAATTCTCCCTTTTCAAAAGTTCAAATACTTTCCCAACATGCATTACATGATCTTCCCATGTTCGACTAAAGATCAAAATATCATCGAAGTAGCCAATGACAAAATCATCTATAAAAGGCTTGAAAAGATCATTCATTACCATCATAAATGTCGTAGGTGTATTGCATAAACCAAATGGCATAACCAACCATTCAAACAATCCTTGTTTTGTCTTGAAAGCAATTTTCCACACATCACTTTATGAAATTCTAATTTGATGGTAACCACTTCTCAAATCTAAGTTAGTGAAATAGACAACATTTTTCAATTGATCCAATAAATAATCAATTCTAGGAAGAGGATATTGGTTCCTTACCGTGATCTTGTATCGTCTTTCTTTTTGAACCTATACAATAGGAGAGTTAGGAACATGAGCATCTTGCTGCTAATAAATTTCATGTTCAACCCTCCTCTTGGGAGACAACCATGTAGGTTCCTGAAATTGCTCATCACATTTAGAAATAATCTTTACCAATTCCTGCTTATGACTTGGGTTACAACCTGAAAAAGCATTTGATACATCTTTCTCTTTTTTCTTCACCATCATGAGAACTAAAAATTTACTAGCATTTACAAGTCTCTTCATTTTTCTTGTGTTCACTAAAGAAACATTAGTTTTTAATATGGTGAGATCTAACAATATATTCAATCCCATCTTTGAAAAGGTGATACTTGTTCTCTTATCGATAGATTATGGATTTACTATCATATAAGTATGGACTACCCAAGACAGTACTGAAAATGTCAAGTGGCACTACATCCAACTCAACCTCATCAATGAACTTGGAAGTAATTGCAAATCTGATTTTACATTGTTTAGTTACTTGCAATTTAGCATCCTCACACACCCAACCCAACGGATATGGTTTCACACGAGGTGTGGTATTTAAACTCAACTTCTTAACAATTGCTTCAAAAATTAAATTAACTTGAGATCCACTGTCAAATAAAGTATCTATCTTTGTATACTTCTCTATGACCCTTATAAGAAAAATCTCACTTCGTTTCTTTTGATTAAGAGCACTTTCCAATTTAGAAGATTAAACTGGAGAACTAGAACCAGTAGTAGATATACCTTTACTTCCCATTGCTGTGATTTTAGTTTCATCTCGTGAATCTGATCCCACATCTTGTTGAGTTGCTTCAACAATATTTTGTTTCCCCTTGTCCTGGAACTTCTTTCGCAACATCTCTGGATGCAGCTTCCAACACTTTGTGTCCTCATGTCCTTTCTTCTTACAGTGAGAACATGTAGGTTTCTCTTCAACTTTCTTCACTATAGTTGTTTTCTTACTCTTCCATTTTTCCTTCGACCGATTCTTGAATTTATGTGGCTTCTTATCCTCAAACACATGCTTTCCCTTGCTAGCTTCAAAATGAGTATTTTGTACTAATACTTCGTCAATATTAGTAGGATTAAACATTAATATAGTATGTCAAAGATATGAATGCATACCACCAACATATTTTAGAAGAGTTTCATGAGTATATAATGAAATTCCTAAAGACAATGATTTCTTCTTAAATTCTTGTGTACAAACTTGAACATTTTGACCTTTTCCTTATCTTAGATGTTGCTAATCAAATATTGTTGTTTGCATACAAGCTAATGGATAAAATTATTTTCTTAATGCAACAGTAAATTCATCTCAAGAAGAAATTATTTTACCCTGTTGGATGAGATCAGTTTGTGCCTTACTCTCCCACCATATCAAAGTTGTGCTGCCCAGATGAAGAGTATCCAACTGTATCTTTGCAGTGTCATCCATGATTTTTTGTACCTTGCAATATACTTCAATTAGTTTGATCCAATTATCCAACTTTTTTGCATTCAATTCTCCATCATAAATTGGCAAATCAAACTTTACATCTAATTTTAATAAAGGCAAATAATGAGCATGAGAATGAAAATACTTCTTAGAAGGCCTCTTCTTATGAGAAGAATGTTCACTTTCATAAGAATAAGATGACGATTATGATGACGGGGGTGAAGGAGGTTCAGGAGGTTCTTCACCCCCTCCTTTTCCTTAAGATTTTATGGATGTTTCAACTCCTCCTTGATCCCTACTGTACAAATCTTCCACCATTGTCTTCATCTTGTGAAATGCCTCCATTATAGCCTCGGGGCTCATTATAGGATCTTCTCCTCCTTTGGATGCCATTCCTTGTTTTTAAAATTCTCTTTGAATTTTTGGTTTGAAGTCTTGAAGCGTGCCTTCACCTCGCTTGGATTTGGACCTCGTAAGCATTCACTTGCAAATATCTGTCAAACCTTGCTCTGATACCAACTTGATCCAAAAATATTTTGATATCAAATTAGTTCTTAAACATACATTTATATCCAACTTGATTCATAAATTATGACCGTTATGACTATTTTCAAATTAAAATGTGAATCCCCTTATCCAAATTTCATTAACTGATTAATTACTTGTGGAAATAAAAATGTTGAAATTGAGAGAAATAGAAGCAATAAATAATAAGACACATTACACAAGTTGATAATGGATTTCACCCATCTTGGGCTACATCTTCGGGTCTTCTTCAAAATGAGATACCACTTGGGCTATAACGACAACTTCAACTTATGTTTCTGAAATGACCTTCTGATCTATTGCACAAACTCAGGCATGGTTGTCAAAATTAGGTTCACCTTGAAAAATTGAATCTTTTGAATATAAACACTCTATATCTCTCAAAAGAATAAGAAAACATAACAAAAGCAATATAGCAGAGGTCCTAAGCAACATAGCGCTATGTGCCACAATGACAAATTGTTGGATTTATATAATGGACATCTGGGGTGCTTGTTGGCTCAACGGTCGGGACGTTTGGGCCTTCGATCTAGAGGTCGCAGAGTCTATTGGTTGTGGAGCTTGATTATTATCCTGACTCATAGGTCTTTCTATTTTCAGTTGTATTTATACCCCATGAAGAATGTACACCCCAAAATATTGTACACTCCTCCATGTGGGGGGGTTGCAGGGGGGATTCCCCCCCCTACGGGGTCTAGGGGGCTCATCCCCTTGGCTGGGGGTCTGAGGGAAAGAGGGCCCTTGGCGGGAGTTCGCGGGTGAAGCCCCCGAAGGAAAAATTACCTTGTAAATGTATATTTTAATTTCATAGTAAATCTGGACTGTTCATTATAAGGTCACAGATCTGACGGTAGAAGTTATGTTAGGGTTTTTTTCCCTAGAAGGAAACTCTCTTTTATGAGGGAATTATATTGAGGCTGTGTATCAATTGTGAATATTTCATTCTGGGAGAGGATACTGTGAGAGAAAGAAGATGAAGTTACAATGGGTGTGTTGTAGGTTGTATCCCTTCATTTGTTGGATAATAAAAAGGAAGGACCTAACAATTTCTCTCTTGGACGTAGCCCACATTGGGTGAACCACGTATATCTCTGTCTCTATTGTATTGTGCATATTCTATGTTTTATTTCCACACTTGTTTTATTTTATTGCTCCACGATCCTTTTTTCTAACAACTGGTATCATAGCGAAAGGTAACTCGCAGGAAAAGAGGGTTCCTGGTTCGAGTGGGAGCAATGGCGTAAGATGGAAAGTTTAGGGTCGAGAAATTTAATGACCAAAACTACCAGTTATGGAAGATGTAGATGGAAGATTATTTATATCAAAAGGATCTATTCCTACCATTGGGTGGAATAACAAAGAATACGACAGCCATGAAGGATGCAGAATGGGAGTTTCTTGACAGAAAGGCACTAGGAACGATACAACTGAGCCTGGAAACGTTGGCGAATTTCAATATTTCGAAAGAAAAGACAAAGAAGGAGTTGATGGACGCATTAGCTAAACTGTATGAAAAACCCTAGGCATCAAATAAGGTATTTCTAATGAAGATATTATTTAATATGAAGATGTCAGAAGGTGGGTCCGTTGCAATCATTTAAATGAATTTAATATGGTTACTAATCAACTAAGCTCTGTAAAAGTGGACTTTGATGATGAGGTCAGGGATCTTCTAATCTTGTGCTCATTAACAAAAAGGTGGAACGTCTTGGTCATGGATGTAAGTAACTCTATCTCTAGTTCAAACACTTTAAAATTTGATGATGTTGTTGGGGTTATCCTTAGCGAGGAAATGCGACATAAAAACATAGGTGAGACATTAGGTAATGCATTGACTGTGGAGAACAGAGGAAGACAAAAGGATAGAGGAAAGGCTTCACGAAATTGTGAGAATTATAGGAAGGGAATATACAAATCCAGACTGGAAAAGATAGAGTGCTGGAATTGTGGGAAGAAAGGACATCTGAACAAAGACTATAGAGCTCCAAAGAAAGAAAGAGATGGACAACAAGAGAAAAATAAGGAAGCAAATGTAACATGTGATGTTTTACAAGATGCTTTGATTCTTTTTGTAGATATTATTTCTGAGTCTTGGTTAGTATATTCAGGCACTTCATTTCATGCCACACCCCATAGAAAACATTTTCTAGATTATGTTCAAGGTGATTTTGGACAGGTTCATTTGGGTGATGATGCACCATGCAAAATTGTTGGAATGGGAAAGGTAAAAATAAAGAAAAGGAATGGAAACCAATGGTTTTTGAAAGAGGTAAGACATGTTCCATATCTAAGGAAAAATCTAATTTCAATAGGGCAGTTGGCAAGTGAAGGTTGTATATCTATATTTACAGATAAGGCGTGGAAGGTCACCAAAGGATCACTGGTGATAGAAAAATGAGAGAAGGTAGGTACATTGTATTTATGTACTAGTAATAGTGATTATTCTATATCTTTAGATTCTATAGGAATGGATAAAACATTGTGGCATCATAGGCTTGGACACATGAGTGAGAAGGGGATGCAGATACTTCACAAAAGAAATTTGTTTCCAGATCTTAAACAAATCGATTTGGATTTCTGTGAGCATTGGGTTTATGGAAAACATAAGAGAGTCAGATTTCTCAGAGTCAGAAAAGAAAAGAAGAGTGAAAGGTTATAGCTTGTGCATACAAATATATGTGGACCAACTCAAGTATCATATCTTGGTGGCTCTCTTTATTATGATACTTTTATTGATGATGCAACTAGAAAAACTTGGGTTTATTGCAATCGACAAAAATCTAATGTTTTTGATACTTTTAAGAAATTGAAAGCTTTGGTTGAGAATGAGATAGGAAAATGTTGAAGTGTCTCAGATTAGACAATGGAGGTGAATATTGTAGTAACAAGTTTGATGATTACTATTCATACCATGGGATTCATAGAGAGAAGACAATTCCAGGAATACCACAAGAAAATGGTATGTCAGAAAGGATGAACATGACAATCATGGAGCATGCAAGGAGTATGAGATTGCATTCTGGTTTTCCCTTACAGTTCTGGGCATATGGTGTAGATATTGTTGTTTACTTAATAAACATAGGACCTTCAAGCTCTTTGGATGGTGGCATTACAGAGGAGGCATGTACAGGTAAAAAGGTAAACTATTCATTTCTAAAGACTTTCGGTTGTGAAGCATTTGTCCATATTGATAAAGAAAATAGAACAAAGATTGAAGCAAAATCCAAGAAGTGTACCTTTATTGGATATGGTGTTAATGATTTTGGTTATCGCTTATGGGATTGTGAAAATCATAAAAAATTTAGGAGTAGAGATGTCATATTCAATGAGAAGGTCGTGTATAAAGATCAGTTGCAGGGAAGGAAACAAGAAGAAGAAAAACCAGAATACACAGTGCTTGATGAGATCACTGAAAAAATAATTCCAAAGGTACCAGAAAATCAAAATGTACAACAATAAGAGAAACACGTACCTCAAAATCTTGCAAGTGTTGTTATAAGATCTACAAGGTTAAGTAAACCCCCTGAATGATACTCTCCTTCATTGTATTATTTATTGTTGATTGATTCTGGTGAACTAAAAGGTTATGAAGAGGCAATGCAGGTAGACAGGTAGACACCAAAAAGAAGTGGGATCAAGGCATGAAAGAGGAAATGTATTCTTTGGTAAATAACTAGACTTGGGACTTGGTTCATTTGCCTGCAGGAAAAAGAGCATTGTAAAATAAATGGGTTTACAAGTTGAAGGAAGAAGATGGAGGAAAAAAATGGTACAAGGATAGACTTGTTTTAAAGGGGTTTGCACAAAAGAAAGGTATAGTTTTTGATGAAATATTTTCCCCTGTTGTTAAAATGACTTCAATTAGGACTATTTTAAGTCTTGTGGAAATAAAAGATTTACATATTGAAGAGTTAGATGCAAAAACAACTTTTCTCCATGGGGATTTGGAGGAAGAGATTTATATGCAGCGACCATAGGGGTATGAGGTGAATGGGAAGGAAAATTTGGTATGCAAGTTGAAGAAGAGATTGTATGTCCTAAAGCAAGCTCCAAGGCAGTGGTAATTGAAGTTTGACAAATTTATGACAGAACAAGGTTATAGTAGATGTCATTCTGATCATTGTGTTTATTTTAAAAGGATAGAAAATGGAAGCTATATTATCTTGCTATTGTATGTAGATGACATGATTGTTGCAAGTTTTAATATGCATGATATGAATGTGCTCAAGAAGAAATTAGCTAATTCATTTGTGATGAAGGATTTGGGTACTGCAAAGAAAATCCTTGATATGAGAATAACAAGAGACATGAAAAATCACAAATTGACATTGTCTCAGGGAGAGTACACAGAGAAGATGTTGGATAGGTTTATAATGAAAAATGCAAAACCAGTTAGTACACCTTTGTCCAACCATTTAAAATTAACCACGGAAATGTGTCCCAAGACACAAGAGGCCGAAATAGAATACATGTCCATGGTCTCTTATTCATCAACAATTGGCAGCTTGATGTATGTGAATGTTTGCACAAGACCATATATTGCACATGCAGTGGGAGTTGTGAGCAGGTATATGAACATTCTAGGTAAATAACATTGGGAGGAAGTGAAATGGATTCTTAGGTATTTGAGAGGTACTGATACTCATGCATTATGTTTTGAAGGTTTAGACACTGTTATACAAGGATATGTTGATTTAGATATGGTAGGTGATAAAGATAGCAGGAGGAGAACCACAGGGTATGGTTTTACTATAGGTGGAACAACAATAAGTTGGATTTCAAAACAACAAAAGGTTGTTGCACTTTCAACAACAGAGGAAGAGTATGTTGTTGCTACAGAGGCTAGTAAAGAGATGACTTGGTTACAGAGTTTTATGGAGGAATTGGGAAAGAAGTAGGAGAATAGCAGGTTGTACTGTGATAGTGAGAGTGCCATACATCTTGCAAAGAACTCAACCTTCCATTCAAATACTAAGAATAAACAACTCATGTACCATTTCATATGATCCATCTTGGAAGATGGACATTTGAAGATGGAAAAGATACATACTAGCCAGAATCCTGCAAACATGTTAACAAAGGGAGTAACCATGGAGAAACTGAGTTCCTGCTCAGTTTCAGTTAGTCTTCAAGCATGAAGGTGAAGATGAGAAATTTTCCAAGTCCACGAAGGATCATAGTCTAGCAGATACAACAATGATGGAGTTGTTGAGATCAATTTCCAGGTGGGATATTATTGGTTGTGGAGCTTGATTATTTTCCCGATTCATATGTCTTTCTTTTTTCAGCTGTGTTTATACCCCATGAAGACTGTACACTCCTCCACATGGGGAGGTATTCCCCCCCCTGCGGGGGTTCAAGGGAAAATCCCCCGAAGGAAAAATTACCTTGTAAATGTATATTGTAATTTCATAGTAAATCTGGACTGTTCATTATAAGGTCGCATATCTGACAGTGGAAGTTATGTTAGGGTTTTTTTCCCTAGAATGCAACCCTCTTTTATGAGGAAATTGTATTGTAGCTATGTATCAATTGAGAATATTGTATTATGAGAGAGGAGACTGTGAGAGAAAGAAGAGGAAGTTGCAACGTGTGTGCTTTAGGTTGTATCCCTTCATTTGCTAGATAATAAAAAGGAAGGACCTAGCGATTTCTCTGGTGGACATAGCCCACACTGGGTGAAACATGTATATATGTGTCTCTATTGTATTGTGTATCTTATGTGTTTTATTTCCACATTTGTTTTATTTTATTACTCCGCGATCCTTTTTTCTAACATGGTCTACCCCAACTGACGCCCATATTTGGCATATTTCAATTTAATACAACTTAAATATAGAAACCCACCGTGGCATATTCGATGAGTTCGATAGCGTAGTTGGTCAATACAGTTGCAATTAGTTTGGCCCGTTGGTTATAGGTTGGATTCTCGTCGGTCTAACAAATTTTTATGCCTTTAAGACACATTTTCCAATCAGAGGGTGCCACGTGATAGCCTTTGATTGGGCCACATCGCCTGACCATACACCTAGTCATCTACCCTGTTAGCATGCCATGTCACTGTTATATTTCCACTGATCACCTGCCACATCAGTGTCGTATATTCTATGTGTTCGTCCATATGGTGCCAAATGTCATCCTTTCAGTGATGACATGTGGCACCTACCTTTTTCCATTTTTACCTATTTTTCCAAAACTTCAATGATCAGGGGATCAAATTTTGCTCAATTTTCAAAGTGCTCGGAATGCAACGAAAACAGTGCCATTGCGTCCGTCTCATCTTCCTGATTCCGACAGTATATTTACTTTGTCAAATGGACGCCGTATGGAGAAGATATCGCGATCTGTTCGTCGAGGCAAACAGGCAAAAATTTTAGGTGCTGACTGTACCTGTCCGTACAGTCCGTACGGTGACATGGCAGGGCCGTACCATCTGTACGATGATGTGTCAGGTGGATGACGTGGCACGCATTCATTGGTTGATGGTTGTTGAATCGAGAGATGACACATGTCATTGGTGGCCAATGATGTGAGGACACGTGGCCCAATCCATTGGCGCCACGTGTCACTCGTTGACTAGTTTATATGGTTATATGTAAAATGGTATGGGGAGTCCGTGGGGTTCGACCCCCGGATCTCCCCCACTGTTCAACGTTCCAAAGAACCTCTGCTAACCAACATTCCAACCATTGTTCCTTGTCATATATGTCGACGCAATTGTATTTAAATTGGAGTGTTGTGTTAAACGAAAAGGGGGGCGGGCCAGGGCTTAGCCCCGACCCGTGGTCTTGTTGTATCATGGCATGTGACCACCGTATATATGGCGTGTATATAATATAGGCGCGCAGATGTATATAACAATAAACCAAAAGTTTTTACCATATATTAAAATATGGTGCGGTTATAACATTTGCGCACGGATTTTGACATGGCCCACGGTTTTTAATATATATTACATATGACCCCGAGTTGGAGCACGAGAGTTACACAGTTGGAGAGTTTCAACGGGTTAACCACCTATTTGCCAGAACTATGGTCATATGCGCCATACGCCCAGGTGCCGAGGCGGTTAGGGGCTGGCGCGCCCTTAACCGTCCTACGATTTGCACCGTTGGCGTGGTTGCGCCCGATGCTGGGTTTTTGTGCTTAAAAGAGCGTGTGAGCCAGGTTCATTCAAGGAGGGTGCGAATTGTAGAACCAGAGACAACAAGCTTGGAGAAGGAGACTTCCAGGAGGCCTATCTTTCTCATTTTTCGACCGATTGAGGTGCTGAAAGAGCCCAGACAGGGGTCTTGGGACGCTGGGAAGCCATTGGAGCAGTCGGTTTGTCAGTTTGAGCATTGTAAGACATTTTTTTGAGCACTTTTTGAGAAATTAATAATAATGATCCATTGGAAGCTGGACCAGGAGATGTAGCCCAGAAGAGGGGTGAACTCCTTTATCAATTGTTGTGCATATGTGTTTATGTTCAATGATTATGCTGCTGTCTATGTATAATTTGCATAAGTAATCCTTTATTTTATGTGTTGCAAACTGATCCTTTTTCTTTGAACACATAACATTTCACTTGCAATAAGTTTTCAAGTTTTTCAAGTCTTCTTCATTTTTAGATCATTCAAAAGACCATATCTTTCTCATACGACGTCTGTTTGAGCATGTTCAAGTTGCGCTGAAAATCTCTCGTTGAGCTCTATGCAATGGAGTCATTTTCATCAACATTTGAGACTATCAATTTTTTAGCATTCTTAGATCCCTATATCACCTATGCTTTCTTGGTTGTGTTCCTTGTGTTCTTATATGGAATCCAAATGTCACATCCTGAACCATTGCATCCTTTGTGGGTTTCACACCTCTTCACGGACCAACACGCCTAAATTGACTGAGAAGCCCCTTCATGGATCGATGCACCCATGAACCCGTGCACTCATCAACCTTTGCATCCCTTGGGAACGACATGCCCCAACATTGGGAATGCATCTCATGTTGATGCACCCCAACCTCTTGGTGTGCCCCATGCTCTGACTCATTCTCGGGCAAGCCCCTTGGAGTATTCGTCTGCCCAAGGTGCCCAATTTCCCAACTAGTGTGACCCTTGGGTGCCAGAACAACCCCAAATTATATCTCCTTGAGGACTTGGGTAAGGGTGCCCGTGCCCTTCTAGCCGAGGACCTTACATATACCACAATAGTAAGTCATGGAGTCACAATGGTGAAATTATTTTGTGTGGGATACCTCAGAAGGATGGATATATACCTATTCATGTGGTAACACAATCAATATACCTTTATGATCAAACAAATGTGTAATTTGTTGATTGTGTTCCATTACCTAAAATTGTGTTGTCAACAAGATTTAAGGGAAATTTTCATGACAAGTGAGATAATTGTTGAATATATTTTAGTAAAAAAGGGTAAGATACACCATTCACATATGATAATGCCATCATGAATGAGAACAATTCTTCATCCTAAATGAATGTTATCCAACAATATATTGTAGCCACTTGTTACCCCATTCAATTGAGATACCATGTTATCCTTCATATTATTGAAATAAGCTTCGTGTAAAGTGTTATACTTTCCTTCAAATTATAGTGCCAACTCTAAGACACCTTGTTAAATTTTGTAATCTAAACCACAGATTGTTATGAAATTATAAATAAGTATTAATGCTTATCCAAAAGGGATTTGTGGCCTTGTGACCACTTAACCATGTAAAATATCGATCAATCCAAATATCTTAATGGAAAATTATTGACAAGGGCTACGTCAGAAAGCAAGGGGTGCTTAGAGAAATTTTACGTTTTTGAGGCAACCAAAGATTAGATTGGAGGTCATCCCTAAGTAATGATTTCGTTTTAATCTTGAAGATTTTATATTTTGAAAAATGAAAATATGGGACCATTCTTTCCCTTACAAGGCCAACAATTATTAGAATGCTAAACACAAGATAGGTGTAAGGGAGGATTTATCCTAATGTGGTATATTTGATCTATCATATGTCACCATACTCATCATCTCATAATTTGATGTTATGTTTCTTAATGCATATCTCCAAACCACTCAAAACATATCAATCTCTCACTTATAAGGATCGATATATCTCAATATTAGAGATATAAAGGTAAACAAGGTAGCAATGAGTTTGGTGTCACGCTTCCACGGTCTTCTTGGGGATCCAATACAACATGGCGTACCCAAGCAACCTGACAGCTGAGGTTCATGTGGCACTGTGACGTTTCCAACTCGACAGCTAGACCAAACCGGGAGTACTCCATCCATATTATGCCTCTTTCACTCAAGGTCTGCCCATATGTATTCCTTGAGCTACTTGAGTCAAGTATGCTCACTTAACTCTTGTTACCTACGCACCCACCCAAACATTCACTTCATTACACTACACATGCATTCTTTAACATATACATTTATCAAGTTCTATACTTAGCCAAATTTAAAAATCAAGAACAAGAAACATACATACACATGAAAGATACACAAGTATGGTTGGGAGACACCAGAGGTGCGTAACACCTGTAAAAATCTGCATATTATACAAGATGTTACAACATGTGAAATACAATGTGTGATACAAGAATATAACACTTGGCTCAATACAAAGATATATAAACTGCCAAGTCACTTGACTTGCCTAATCATGCCACCTCATGTCCTCCTCATATTATCTGTTGGCACCCAAATTTTTGGGTTAATATTGCGCGCATGCACACAAGCAAAGTTGTGCATCCTCATTCCAATTTTGTGTGCAGATGCTTGATGATCGACAAGAAGAACATGCTAGATATAGTTTTGATATTTGTGTGTTGGTCCTAGTTCTGCCAATGCATGCTGGAAATCAAGAAGACACATGCCGAAATCAATAAAAGAATCTTTGGAAAATCTCCCCAAATGATTATTGCCAACATCACGAGGATACGTGGAGAAACCAGAAGAGGAGTCGATAAGGTAGTTAAGATTGCTTTGATTCTAAAAAGGCTACGTGAAATGTAGGCAGGTGAAAAAAGTGTGCGAGTCTGTTAGTCAATAGAGCGAGTGGAGAAGAGTTGAGAGAGATAATTCTCTAGAGCCTAGAAGGATATAAAAGGAAGCACGAATGATAAAGAAAAGGTTGTCGATTCATACAGTTACTCTCTCGGTTGATCCATTGAGTCATTGCTTGTTGTTCATTGTTGAAGAGCTCTTTTTGAGCCTCTGGAGTATTGTAATGTTTCCAATTGTAGTATGGGTCTGTCATATGAGAAATGATTGAAATGATGTGCATGGTGCAATGCATTGTAAATCTGGGAAGTTATATAAGCAAATATGAGACTTTTTTGTTTTCGATATATGATTTTCTTAATATATGCCTATGATTGATGGAATGATGATGATAATAAAGATGCAATGATTTTGATCTATCATGTGTTACTTATGTGGTATTTGGATATGTGTGTGTATTATTTTTTCATATTAATAATAGTAACTTGTTATTTATGGAATGTATGGATGTCAACCTACATGGATATCTATGTGTTTATCCCTTCACCCCGGGATGACACAAGACCAAATGGTCTATGTGATCCTCATATCATCTCATGTGAGACCTTATTGAACCTTGGTTGAGGATTGATATGCTGACAATTTGGGGTTTTTGTTGGTATTTGGACGAACCCTGGGTCTTAACCCCCTAGTGTTGAGAAGGACTCACACAAGCATGAAATGACCCAACAAATCGTTCTGTTGCTGGGACTTGAAATTATTTTATTGAATGATGAAGGAAAATAATGAGGTGGTATCCATCTCAGAGGGAAATTCAAGATTGGTTAACTGCAAAGGAACATGAGTTTTCCCAATGGGAAAATTAAGGTCTGAGAGTCAATGTGAAGCGATGGAAAGATAATTATCTCTACACTGATATGCATGCGACATTATTTACTGAATTTCCTTGTCTGTTGTATGAATGAATGAAAAGGCAGACTTCCACTAATACTAGTTTGAGGCCACTAGAGCCGATAGTTTGGGATCAAGCCAGAATTGATAGGCTGAAGGCATTCTACAAAAAGTG
The DNA here is from genome assembly GCA_009831015.1 of Picea engelmannii. Taxonomy (NCBI): domain Eukaryota; kingdom Viridiplantae; phylum Streptophyta; class Pinopsida; order Pinales; family Pinaceae; genus Picea; species Picea engelmannii. The sequence goes on along the minus strand of ML790465.1, from coordinate 134,487 downwards.
GGATCGAGCCATTGATTTTTTGTTTGCTCGAGTCAAAGAGGGGTATATCATTGAATTTTCTATGAAGTACATTGATTCTTTCAGCAAGGATGAAACAAAGTTCGCGGAAGGTCCTAGAAAGAGACAACTGGAATAAATACCACTCTGGATAAAGATGATGTTCATGGAGAAAGGGCCGATGTTCATGGAGCTTGACAAAATGGTTGAGTAGAATCTGCTAGCATTGGGGGGGTGAAAATATAGGGGAAACGTGAGAGAGGAGATGGATCCATTGAGGAGAATCTAGAAGATGTCGATATGAGGTGAGGAATGGGATGGATCTAGAGGAGCAAAGGAGAAAAAGAGCCGAGAGATACACACGAAGAGTTGAGTTGAGAAGGAAAGTGGAACATAGGAGTGGAATAAATTTAGCCAGGGGCAAGCAACGAGGGGTCGGGCCCAGGATGAAGATAAATGAGACTGCACCCAAAGGAAGTGTGAAAGCGTGTGTTGTGCCATAGAGGAGCATAGATAAGGATAGGCCCGCGAAGAGGTGCAATGTTGAGAGTAGGGTGTGCAGTGCGGATACTACTAATAGTAGTAGTAGTAGTAGTAATGGTGTTGGTGGTCATAGGGGCCCTGGGGATGAAGTCTGAACCCCTTGGAAATTGTGGAGTCGAACAACCTTAGATAAATATGAGGTGCATAGTAGAGGTTCCAGAGAAGGAGAGGAATATGGAGGTTCCCCTAGTGGCATGGGAGAATGATTGATGATAGTAGATGGTATTGCGCAACTGTAGGTAGGAAACTCTTTAGGTCACCTCACAAGGAATGTCAAAAGAAGATGGACTTACCCCCCTTTTGAACCACCCCCCTTGCACATTTGTAATCAAGAATAAAGAACATCATATAGTGAGGTGATTTGATCTAGGTCGATATCGGTGGCCACCCACCTATTCCAGCTGGCTGAAAAAAATCTTATGGCAATTCATTATTTTTAGTAGTTTTTCGGTTCCTAAACTTCCGAGGCCATTTTGAGGGACTAAATGAAGTTTTTTTAGGATCGATCACCTTAATGATAGTTAAAGGCTTTGATTGAGCCCCCAAAATGAATCTCCTTGATGATACCTTTCCAATGAGCTATCGTGTTCCCCAAATAGAGATCGTATGCCAAAGTTACACCCCCGGGAAATTGATACACCAAACTACCCAAAACGAGGTCCACAAAACTGTTGGCTTTTCATCTTCCGGGGTTAGGGTTTTGGATTTTCTTTATGGTAAAAATTCCTTTAGAGCCTCATAGTAATAATCATCTTCTTGCGAATGTGAGTAGCCGTCACATCTCTTCTTAGAGATAAGGTGCCACCATTCTAACGAGTCTTTCACTCTATATTTCTACAGTTTTGTAAATTTCGCTCATTAATAGAAATTGTGTATTACTGTATCTATGTGTTTATGGTTATATCTCTGATAAATATATGTTATATTATTGGATATATGATATATCTCTGTAAATTTATTTATTATATCTCCGCTCTCATTTCATGCTAAAAATAATCTGGATCAGTGGTATCAAAGCAGGTTGCTCTTGATCATTTTTTTTCAGTGCATGTCCTCGACGAGGTTCGAGCATAGAATGTTGGGTCTCGAGCTTGTATCTCTTGAGGAAAATCTCTCTCGCATGCCCAAGAAACCCTCCACGGCGGAAGCAAAGAAAAATGACAAAGCAAATGATTCTATTAATTTTTTGCTTGAGCAAGCTCTCACGTGACATATGGACGAAATGATGGAGAATTTTTCTCACATCCTTCAATGCATGCTGATAACAACCAGTGCGTATTCATAAAGAGTACACTTTGGAGGAAACTCACCTTTCAAGGTACAAGTTAATTTTGATATTCTTGTATTTGAAGGACAGATAGATGCATATGCCTTAGAAAAATGGTTAAATATGCTAGAAGGTTATTTCTCTGTTCACAATTTCTCCGACAGGGAAAAGATCACCTTCGAACTCCTTAAGGCTCTCCCCCATGTCAAAAATTGGTGGGAAACTTACTAGGAGAAAATTTTCACAGAGTAGTTTGGAATATATGGGGCCGAGCCCACTTGGATTTTTTTTGTGGATGCGGTCAAGGAACAATATTACCCTGTTGGTAACTATGATGACCAATACATGAGATGGACCACACTGCGTCAAGAGAAGGGCTAAGAAATGCTAGAGTTCACTAATACCTTCCATACCTTGCGCACCAAGCCAGGTATCAAATATTCTGAGCAACATTTGGTTCTGAAATAACGTGGGGCTCTACAGAGGTACATCCAAACTGAAATGGAGTTTCTGGACATCTCATTGTTGGGAGCTGCCTATCGATATGATGTCGAAATCGAGCAGAAATTTAGGCACCAGAAAAAATGAGAGTTCGGGTTTGCAAATCCGCAACAACCAAAGTATGATAAAGACGACCCTAACAAAGAGCCTCCCAAAAACTAGTCCAAGCCACATGAAAAGAAGGGTTACGGGAAGACAAAGAAGGACACCGGAAAGTGGTGTGATTTCCACAAAATCCCTTGACACAACACTGATGAATGTCACTCAAAATAGTCAATGGTGGCCGAGATCAAAGAAAAGGAGTCGAACCCTGATTCAGAAAATAATGGAAAATGACAGATCATCAACACAGACCCCACTGCTATTGTCGCGACCGCAAAAATTCAACCAGAAGAACCAACAGATCCTGAAGACGAAGAGCACCTTTTTCATTCCTAGATGTGGGTGAAAGGGACCCCACTACATTTTATTGTTGATAGTGGAAGTTAGAAGAACCTCATCTCAACAAAGGTCATCAAACAGTCAGGATTGTCGACAAAAACACATCCGCGGCCATATAACATCGGGTGGATTCTCCAGGGACACGATCTTTGTGTCAGCCAACAATGTCGATTTTCAGATGACATCTAGGCCTTCAAGGATGAGGTATTATGTGATGTTTCCCCGCTGGATGTCTGTGATGTTCTCTTGGGCCAACCGTATATGTGGAAGCACCATGCTATCTATGAGTCTCGACCCTGTAGTGTCATTATTACTCTAGGGGGTAATATCTACAAGATACCATTGGTATTTTCGTCTATTGTCACACCTAAACAATGCCGCAAGGTAGTATCTCATACTACAAAATTCAATTTCTTCATAGTCTTTTCAAAAGGTGAACATAAGAACAATGCAACCACTGCAGCCTCAATCCAAGCACCTTATGTCCAGAAGAAGCAGGTCGACAAGATTGAATAAAAGCGCAAGGATTCCTTCTTCACATGGTCATCTCATGTAGCCAGACTAGTTAAAAAGGTCCAACCCTTCCAACCATAGGTTCATGACAACCTTCAAAAGGCTAAGCAACACAACTTCTCCAGCAAGGCAAACAACTAATCAAGATGTAGATTCAACAAACACTTTTACTTCTCCCTTGGGCACTCAACACAATGGAGACCATTGATTCCTAAGGAGGGAGGATTGATCCAGGTGGATATCGGTGGCCACCCACCTATTTCAACTGGTTCAAAACAATGTTATGGAAATTTACTATTTTTAGCAGTTTTTCGGTTCCTAAACTTCCAGGGCCATTTTGAGAGCCTAAATGAAGTTTTTTCAGGATTGAGGAACTCAATAACAACCAAATTATTTGATTGAGACCCCAAAATGAATCTCCTTGACGATACCTTTCCAACGAGCTATCGTACACCCCAAATGGAGATTGTATGCCAAAGTTACACCCCATGAAATTGATACACCAAACTACCCAAAATGGGGTCCATAAAACTGTTGGCTTTTCATCTTCCAGGGTTAGGTTTTTGGATTTTCTTTATAATAAAAATGCCTTTGGAGCCTCATTGTAATAATCATCTTCTTGCGAATGTGAGTATCCATAACATCTCTTCTCAAGGATAAGCTACCACCATTCTAGCCAGTCTTTCACTCTGTATTTCTCTAGTTTTGTACATTTTTCTCATTAATAGAAATTGTGTATTACTATATCTATGTGTTTATGGTTATATCTATAATCAATATGTGTTATATTATTGGATATCTGATATATCTCTGTACATTTATTTATTATATCTCCACTCTCATTTTGTGTCGAAAATAATCTGGATCACGATTGGAGTAGAAGAAAGAGTAGAAGGAGATAGAAGAGAAGAGACAAGTGAAGAAGAAGGTGAAGTTAGTGTTAATTCACCAAGAAGAGTGTCGTTGTTGAGAACCCCGACATCCAATAGTTATATAAGAGGATTTAGTTTGAGATTGAAGATGGCGAATCAAGATAATACCCTGAGGTTACCCGTGTTCCATTGAAGGGGTAAATATGATGTGGAACAACATTGGTTCATGTGTGAAGCAATATGGTCTGTGAAGAGGATTGCATATGAAGAAACAAATATTGCATAACTGGAAACCACATTCAAGGATATAGCTTTGATGTGGTACATGAAGTACAAGGCCACTGCGTCGGCGGGATAGACAAGGTCCCTAACAGAGATCAAGAGAGACCTACTAAAGGAATTTCAAAATCCCAAGTGAGAGTCTCAGTGTATTATTGAGATAAAGTAGAAAAAATGAGAAACCGTGTGGAATTACTACCAACTGTTCGATATTTTGTTGGATATGATGATGTTCCAAATTCAATATGTACAACACCGATAATGGTTTATTACGGGGTTATTCCCCATATCCGAGTCTCACTCACACAACAAAAGGTGACGACTCAAGTAGACACAGTGGAGATTGCGATGCGCTTGGAGGCTATACTTGGAGGGTCAGAAACATTGATAGGATTGGCACAAGTGTAGTTGCAAATGGCCAACCCGATGATGCAATTACAGGACATGGCCAAAGTCATGTGTGAGCATGTAAGGTGTACCATATGTCGTTCTGAAGGACATCGTAGGGATGAGTTCCCTTTGCTTGGAAATTATGTGGTGATCGACGCGTCGAGTCCATTTCTGACCAGGCCCTAGGAAGAGTGGTGCGAGATATGTAGATAGTAGGGCCATGTACCACCCTGCTGCCCAAATTTGGAGAAGTATCAGAAAACACATCATACTCCATTAATTCTATAAGTCTATGGGAGATGATGTAAAAAATTATTGGTCACTCCAGCTGATGCAAGACAATACCCGCGATGCATTTCAGGTACAAGAAGAACAAAAGGGTGGTGATCGTGGCGGTGCTAAGAGAGGAATATACCAAGGAGGTCACAAAGGCGGATATGGGCGTGGACGTAAACGAGGATATGGAGAAGGGGGAGGTAGCCCCCCCACTTGTTTCAATTGTGGATAAACTGGCCATGTTCAAGGTTCTTTACCAAACCACGTGCTCTTTATGGGTACTATTACAGTACCAAGCATGTCACCGAGGACTGTCCCAACTTACTGAAGAAGTGGGAAGAAAAGAAGACACATTGCAATATGGTGCATGCAGAGCCGCACGAAAATAAGAAGAAGGATGTAGAG
>ML790465.1:115108-128950 GCA_009831015.1 Picea engelmannii | reverse complement strand
TATTGAAAGGTCGGGTCCAAGGTCGGAGGGGAAAATCAAAAGGGTTGCGCAACCCCCTCCTAAATTTTATGTTGCTCAACATAAACAATTTTTGTGTGATGCATAGAGGGTCCTCAAAGAAGAAAGAACACAAAAGGAGCTGCAATGTGTTGATGAAAATGAATAGATGTCCTAATACCAACATTTTTCGAATCTTTCTAGGCTAAGGCAAGATAATCAAGATTATTACCTTATATTTATAGCCCTTTTGCAAAATCGTCAATTAACCTTCAATAAATATGCTCTTGAGATCAATGCTATCTTTTATATTTTTTTATGACAAAGTAAAAAAAATAAAAGATATCATAAAAATAAACAGTTTGATGAATAGTTATGAAAATAGAAAAATATGAAATAAGATCATACACATAATCCAAAATGAGACCTCAAAACCATCAAGTGATTTTATTCATTCAATTATGAAACACTACCAAATACATTCTTTCATACCCATAATGGGTAAGGACCGGGAAAATACTTATAAGTCAAAGGTTACATCATCACAGAGACGATTAGTGTCTCCCAAGTAAAACCATGACTGAAAAATAAATGGATCAACAAGCCACAATTTGCCACTACTTTGACTCTGCAAAAAATCCTTAATTAGCACTGAAAACCAATTCAGAAATCCAATAAGAATTTACGAACTATCAGAAACAAATGATCAACCTTATAAGCATGTCAATAATCAATGCTTCTTGGTCCTCCCTATTACCACCTTCAGTCAGACCCTACTATAAAAAATAATTCTTTAGCCTTTAAGTATTTCAGAAATGGATGAAGTAGTAATGCAATCTCATTCTAGAGCAAGAGAAAACCTTATAAGAGTTTTTGTCTCTATATCCTCTCCTTGGCTTGTCCCTTGAATTCTTCTTTTATCTTTCCAAAAGAGGTTTGAGTAGTTTCAACTACCCTTTAGTTAAGTTTTTAACTTGTTTTAGTTAAATAGGGACAACTCATAATTAAATATTAATAAATAATGATAAGGGTAAAATAAATATTAACTAACAGGTGGGGACCCCCTAACAACTCTTTGTTTATTTTTTCAACATATCCCCTTGTTCCTCCATCAAATAATTATGTATAACCAATATATCAATCATAATACATATCCCAATGAGCTTGCATGAAATATTTCAAAACACACTTGTGACTCCCAAAAGATATGCATTTATATTTCAAAATAATTATGCCAACTGTTGCCAGACTAAGGTTGCTGCAAGTATATCAAAAAAATAAAAATATCATCAAGATGCCCTGAAAACACTGGTATGAAATATCCAAAAATGAATCACAAATTTGCCCAAAACAAACTGTTGTCCAAAAATAACAAGTTCTGTCCCATAATAAAGTTTGTCCAATAGTGAAATAATCATAAAACAACATTATAAAATTAGAAGTCATATTTCTTATGTGAGGCAGTTTTCCTCTGCTCACTTCCCCGTGCCTTTGTTACCTTTCTGACCTTTGAATCTGCATGTATAGATGTTTTACCTTTTCTTGTTGATTATTTTAGATGCATATCTCCAAAAGTGATATGTCTATGTTCATGATTGGGATGCTAAGAATGAGAGGTAACTAAGAGAGAGGAAGTTACAGACTGATCAAATTTAGCAGAATGGACAGGCTGTTTTCCTTTGCTAGGCTCTGGTTCTTGGGTTCGAGATTTTATCCTTTTAAATGGTTGGGGTGAATGAGCATATGAGGCTTTGTTGGCCCTTGACCAAGTTTTGAAGATCCTTGGTCACTTTTGACCCCTTTTTGGGACTTCGACAGGCTGTCGAAGGCAGAGCGCAAGTCGAAGCGGAGATCATGGGATCTTAGCCCCATTTTAGGGATTTTTGGGTTTTGGGCTTATGTAACAGGTATGGGGATGTCAGCCCATGGGTTTACCCATGTCTAGACCCTTTTGTAATGTATAAATAAATGTCTAGGCAATGTAAGAGGAGACAATATGTGCATATGTGTGATGTTGTGCTAAGTGCAAGTGATAGTTATAAATTCTTTGTGCATGTTGTGTTGGACATTGGCATAGCTAAGTGCAAGTGGATGTAAGAAGCTTGTGTAGATTGTAAGAGGGATTTGTGCTATAACCTAGCTCGAGAAAGGAGGATCTAGCAGAGTGCGCGTAGATCTCCTTTCCTATGCAGAGTAGGATCTTGTGGCTCTGTGCATGTAGATGATTGACAGAAGGAAATAAAGAGAAGAAGAGTTGGTGGACATAGCCCCAAGCTGGGGGTGAACCACGTATATCCTGTGTTATGGTTGCTTTGTGCATTATGGTTGTTTTATTTATCATATGATTTATGCTTAGTATAGTAATGTATGTTTAGATGTATATGATACGATAGATTAGTGCTTTGTGATGTGAATGAGTACCAGATCTGGTCGATTTTGATGTGCTTAGTGCTTGAATGTGTTGGATCTTGTTGAATACTGCACTACTCTATAATTAGGGTTTATCTGCGCTATAAACAAAGGCTAGATACTAAGGAATGATAACTGTTAAATGCTATGTTAAGGTATTGTAATCAAATATTTGTGTCCCAATGAGGTTTTAGACATATGAGTCCTACAACCACCCCTGCCTCTACCTCGGGTGAGAATTCATCTGCTTCACAGGTGTTGCCGAAAGGGTCGATAGTTAGGATTTTTTTGGTGCTTTGTTGAAGCATTGACCCTGGGTCTGCCCCTGTGCCCAACAAATGGTTCCGTTGGTGGGACCTGAAACTGTGATTGCTGGGAAATGAGGAAAAGAGGAAGCACTGTGCATAGATCTATTTCCCTAGTACTCAATACTCTACTTGACTTGTGAAGCTCTGTACTAAGAAAGGAGGAAGATCTGAAAAAAAGAGGTAGGATATGAAAGAATTGTGCTCTGATAAAGGTAAGAGCAATGAATTTTTTTGATTGAAGAGATAAGATCTGAAAGCTTTGTGCTCTATTAAAGGTAAGATAAGTGGAATTTTTTGTTTCGAAAGTATGGATCTAGGTATGTTTGATAAATTTTATCCTATTCTGAAAAATAAGGCAAAGTTAGAAGAAAGAAGATTTGATATTATTAGATCTGATAGAAATTGTGAAAGATATGCTATTCCTATGCATAGAAAGGATTTTTGGACTAACAAATGGATGCAGGATACTAGGAAGAAATTTCTGCAGGTTAGCCACTATGATCCTAGTGTGCAGTACAAGAAAGGCTGGGGATCATTTAAGAGAAAGAGAGGATTAACTCTTTGTTACAGTTGTAGGAGACCATGAAATCTTGCTAAGGAATGCCCTGGTAGAAAACCTAGTTGTCTTTGTTATAAATCTATGGACCATGAAGTTCCGGATTGCCCTAGAATGATTGCTAAGGTTGAAAGAATGAATATGAGACAAGAAAACCCCGAGGAATACCAAGAAACTAATATCATGGAAGAAACCCAGAAAGAATCAGAGAGTGTATTACTACAAATGAAAGAAACCCTGAATGACCACAGAGATATCAACTTATCATAGATCTTCAAAGAAAAAGAGTGCATGGAAACAAGAATAGGAGACTTCGACATACACTGTGTTCTGGATGAGGAAACACAAGTGAATATCATGACAGAAAGAACCTGTGAAATTTTGGGAAAGGCTGCTTTGATTCCTTCATTGGGAGGAATATGATTATTTAGAGGAAAGTTGATAACCCTATGTGGAAGACTTACCTAGACATCTATGAATGCTCATGGAACTTTGACAAAGGAAGAATTTGAGGTTGTTAAATTTATTAAGAATAGCACCCCATTTGCTATGTTACTAGGATAAACATAGATTGAGAAAGACCACACTTGAAGAAAAGAAGAGGAAGCTCTAGAACAGAAAAAACAAGACCTAAGAGACTTCATGGCTAAGAGAATAACACACTTACTGGAAGAATAAGAAAACCAGTCGAAGCTACTGAGGACCAGAAATCTGGATGTCGAAGTTGAAAGAACACAAGAATACTTGAAACACCTATCTGTACAGGAGAATAGAGCACCTACCCCAGTGAGAGAAGAAGTATTTCCCTTGAACCTTAGGAAAGACCACCAACATCGCAAATTTACTATGCCAAGTGGAGATAAGAATCAGAATGGAAAGAGGAATACCGAGACACAGATCATAGGGAAGAAGGCTAGAAAGCTCAGCAAGAAGAAAGCAAAGTTAGAGAAGTTACATGAAGTTCCAGAGAAGACTTCGTAGAAGGAAGGTCTCCAGAATTCGAACTTCGTTGGAATATCAGAGAAACTTAGATTGACACTTTGCCATGGCAGAGCAATATAATCGTTAGAGGCATTATGACCATTATATTGTCATTCCTGAACAGTTAAAACAACAGTTATGATAAAAAATCTCACCATTGGACCGTTGGGACTACGCTGTAACGGAAAAAACTGCATTGATGAAGGCTTCTTGTCCGTTGGAGGGATCCGTTACATTGTTGTCTACTTATTCCATCAACTGTTGCGCTGAGAAGACTTTCATGAATTATATCCAAGAGAACTCGTTATTTCCGCGTTGTGTTTACTGAGACTTTGCCACCTGTTCCATTGCATTGAGCATTTGTTAGTAAACCTGAATTTTCTGATCTCGAGATTACATGTTGGACAAACTCAACGCCGTAGAAAAGTCTGTCGAAGAATTTCTGATCAAACTTATGGATGAGAAGGTGATGTCCGTCAGAATTAAAGCTTCATCGAAGAGAGGAGTGCAAGCCTCCCCGTCGACTATTCGTGGATCCATACCATCCCGAGCTGTGGTCGAGAAAAGAACCAAGCATCGAGATGACTAGGCAAACTTGAAGTTAATCCCGTCCATCCCGCCCGACTACATCCCGCCTTTGGCTGGTGCGGTGAATCGTGATAGTGTCCCCAGGGACTTCAACTACACCCTGATTACTACGTACCGCCCGAAGGGGATACGCATAGGCAAGCCTCAACATGATAAGATTTTGACATTAAAGATCAACGAATTCAACTTGGGAGAGCACAAGAACTTTAGCATGCTCGCACCTCACAACTATTGGACTAGAACGAAGGGGAAGAAGTCAAGGATAATCCCCCAACCATGGACTATGGATATCGCGCAGTCCACCATCCTGAACTTATTGAAGATACCCCATTTTGGAAGGCACCAGGAGGTTAACGCGTGCGTTAAGCTCCTACTGTCAAGCTTCCATGGCGGTTATTTGTGGCTAGACAAATGAATCACCATCGATCCGACGCTGATCCATCAGATCACCATATTGAGCATGCAGGGACCAGACCCACAAGAATTTTACCCAAGAAAGGTTGCAGATCGTGCCCTGGCGTAGAAGATTAAAGATACCTATGACAATGTGGAGAAGGGGAAGTGAGGCTACAAGGTAGCCTCCATCCAAAATGGTGTAGTGCGCCTCACTTGCTAGTTTATTACTGGTAAGCTAGTAAGAAAGAACAGATCCACGCAGGTCATGGGGTTTGTTGTTGACCTCGCAGGAAATACAAATGAACTAGGCAAGCTACTTAGTGAACCAGTTAGAACAAGACTTCCACAAAGCTATGAGTTCCTCTTTAGTTGGCTGCTGATCCTCATCGCATTCATAGGTTGGGAGATGCTGGAAGGTGTGACCTTCCCAGAAATAGAGCCATCTGAACCCTTAGCCGCGAAGTTAACCACGCTCTGGTATTCGAGTGATATGGGAAAACAATGGCAGTCAAATGCGGTGTTCCACACCTACTACCTGCAGTTAAAGAGGGATATTGAGGCTGTCCCTCGTATGATGCAGAACACCCTGCATAGGTTTAGGCCATTTGTGAAGTTCCACGCAGACAGACAATTTATCTATATCACTGCGTGTGGAGATAAACACAAAGAAGTACTACATAGTTACTACAAACTCACAGAGGAGGACCTAGAAGAAAAAACTAAGGAATGGCATGCATAACTCCTCTTCTCGGTTGACCTCGCAGAACTGTATGACCCCAAACTAATCAGAAGCCCGATGTTCACTCATGAAGGGTACGATACACCTGGAACTAGCAGAAGGAAGAGGTACATAAGCTGAACATCGCATCAGAAGAGACTGCTTCAGAATCACCTAGAGGAGGAGGTGATGACGAAGTAGACAAAGAAGAGAACAATGGAGAAGAAGAGAAGAAAAAGAAAGGTGAAGTAACACCGACACAAAATCCCCCTGATGACGCAGAGTCGTCTAACAAAAGAAAGGTTTCTCCCATGAAACCCACATCGCGGAAGAAGTCAAAAGATAGTAAGACCAAGCTACAGACTATGCTCACGTTCGATGACTTTGACTTCATCATCGCAGTTGTATCGAACGCCTCAGAATATCTTTTACAGAGAAATGAATCCAATCAAGAGACCATGTACGAAAGGCTTGAAGAAGATCTGAGAGGGGTATGACAAGCCCTTCACTGCATCCACACAGTGTCCACTGTGTCCCCACCATCAGAAGAACCTGAGTTGGGAGATGAGCCTACCCAAATCCACAGAATAAATGATGAAAACGAAGCTGTCCTTTGTCGTGCACAGGAAGAAAAAGAATAGGCCACAATGGCCCTTAAGCAAGAATAAGAGGAATTGATAGAGCAAAATCGAGTTGTGCAACAGGAAAAGGATGAACTACAAACAAAGTTCGAAGAGGAGAGAGCGCAGATCCAACAAGAGAAGGATAAACTACTTGCGGAGCAGGTTGAAGTAAAAGAAGCAGTCAACATAGCACTTCGCTCTGTGACAGGCTTAGAGCAAAAGGAGGAAGACCTAGTGGAGCACTAAGTAGCGAAGCTTGCTGAAGCCATCTAGAAACTTCAACAGAGAATAACATATCTAGAGCTACAAACAATACCAAGTACTCCATAGGACGTGCGAGACCAAAGAGAAGCCACTAACCAGAGCGCAGTTGAGAGGATCAGAGCATTAGCTTTGGAATGTAAACAACTTAGTAGTAGAAGTGCACAGACTTATGAGTGACTTACTGAGGACCCTGAACTGAAGACATTGGAGTCAAAGCTGCAGGAGGCAAAGCAACAAGCAACGACAGTAAAGGAGCAGTTGAAACTCCTGTTAGCAGTTGAGAGGATGAAAAGGTCCCAGGAACAACGCACTGCTCAACAGCAGGTCCATACCATACAGATCAAAGTCATGGAAGTGACTAAGAGGCTCCAACCAGTCCAGAATGAAGATTTCCAATTGTTTGAGGAAATTCAAGACCAAAGAGCAGAGATGGAACAAGTAGTCACTGCAGTCGAACAACGCTTGGAAGAATTTGTGAACGAGGCAGTTATTCAAGAATTCGCCGAGCAGGAGGCCCTGACGAAGCAGCAGGTCGAAGCAACTCGAGCTAGGCTCTAGGATTTAGAGGTGGAGCTACCCAGATTAGAGTGACTCGGGATGAGTCATAGGTGAGTTTTGGGGGCCTGTTGGCCCTTGACCAAGTTTTGAAGATCCTTGGTCACTTTTGACCCCTTTTTGGGACTTCGATAGGCTGTCAAAGGTAGAGAAAAAGTCGAAGCGAAGATCGTGGGATCTCAGCCCCCTTTTAGGGATTTTTGGGTTTTGGGCTTATGTAATGGGTATGGGGATGTCGACCCATGGATTTAATCATGTCTAGGACCTTTTGTAATGTATAAATAGATGTCTAGGCAATGTAAGAGGAGACGATATGTGCATATGTGTGAGGTTGTGCTAAGTGCAAGTGATAGTTATAAATGCTTTGTGCATGCTGTGTTGGACATTGGCAGAGCTAAGTGCAAGTGGATGTAAGAAGCTTGTGTAGATTGTAAGAGGGATTTGTGCCGTAACCTAGATCGAGGAAGGAGGATTTGGCAGAGTGCGCGCAGATCTCCTGTCCTATGCGGAGTAGGATCTCGTGGCTCTGTGCATGTACATGATTGACATAAGGCAATAAAGAGAATAAGAGTTGGTGGACGTAGCCCCAGGCTGGGGTGAACCACATATATCCTATGTTATGGTTTCTTTGTGCATTATGGTTGTTTTATTGCTCATATGATTTATGCTTAGTACAATAATGTATGTTTAGATGTATATGATACGATAGCTTAGTGCTTGGTGATGTGAATGATTACTAGATCTGGTCTATTTTGATGTGCTTAGTGCTTGAATGTGTTGGATCTTGTTGAATACTACATTTCTATGTAATTAGGGTTTATCTGTGCTGTAAACAAAGGCTAGATACTAAGGACTGATAACTGCTAAATGCTCTGTTAAGGTATTGTAATAACAGATCTGTGTCCCAACTAGGTTGTAGACATCCGAGTCCTGTAACCACCCCTGCCTCTACCTCGGGCGAGACTTCATCTGCTTCACAGGTGTTGCCAAAAGGTTCGATAGTTAGGGTTTTGTTGGTTCACCATTGAAGCATTGAACCCTGGGTCTGCCCCTGTGCCAACATGCTTCTGATATAATGCATAGGGCATACTGCTTAGGTGGAGGAGGAGGTAATGGAAATGACACTGTTGTCCATCCTTGAACTTGATTTTGAGGGGGGTTAACAACATCATTCCAACCATCATTGGCTGGGATCTCAAGAGGTAGGGAAACATATAGCTGAACACATATACCAAATATGCTAGGATGAGGTTAGAGGGGTGGTCTCTTGGGTGGATGATGTGGTTGAAAGGATCCTTTTCCTGCTAGGTTTAGGAATCTTGTTTGCAAAAGTTGGTTGAATTATTCAGACTCAACATCATAATGAATTGAAAAATAGAGTCGTTTGTTTCCCCAAAAATCATTGGGCCTTCTCCCCCTACCCCTGTTTCCTCTTCCATGACTTCCTCTTCTGAAGAAGCTCATCTATAAGTACAATACTAAGTTAGAGTATGAATACAATAGCAAGTAGACATCAAATACCATTTGCATAACATAATTTGGAAATAGCTCCAACTGACAACAAACAATCATGCAAGCCATCAAAGACATACAAAGAGGAATAATCAAAATTTCATTCTTGTCTTAAACCATTTCACCATTTTACTCAAGTAATAATTGTTTAAGAAAATGGGAATTTCAGATGATTTTAGGGATATGATGGGATTTGTAATGTATGAAAAAGGAAATAATGGTAAGGAAAAATAATGGTACATGTTCAAAAACAATATTACATCCATCATTAATCATTATGCAAATCTAATGATATATCCACAATTACTTCATACGTGTCTTGTCAAACTTTGAACCATCACTACTAGCCTTTCGCTGTCAAATGAATTTCTTATACATCAGGGGGAAGAGATTTGGACAAAATGAAAATGGAATTGGGAACTGGGAATATCTTATGAAAAATGAGAGCATGATGGAAATGGATCCGTGCATCCAAACATAATCCACCAAATATAATGACAATGGAGTACATCTTCTGAAGTTCTGCCTTTGATTAAAAATTTATTTAGTAAAATATGCCTCTGTTGGCAAATACCAATTTCAAACTGATGAAGAAAACATTCAATTTCATACATCATGAGGGAAAACAAATGACATTTAAAATGATATATGGAAATCGGAATCTAGGAATAATTTATGAAAAGTGGTAATATGAGGGGATTTGGTCTCGTGTGCAAACAACAAAAATATTATAGTCCTCAAACAACCAATCACGTTCTTATTTCAATACCTAGAAACCACATTTATGTTCAACAACCACCATAATCCATATATGCAAACTTATAGAAAAACATATGCCAAATAAAGTTTATGTACCATTCTTACAACTATATCATCTGAGTCAAGTATAAATCTGTGTTGAATAACTTTCTAGTTGCCTTTATACACAATCTGTAATCCATAAAATAATCAATGAATGCGTCATGGAAACTTATGGCACTATCGTGTGTGTGTGTGTGTGTGTGTGTGTGTGTGTGTGTAAGGGAAACTCAAACAGTGGCAATTTAAGACAATGGTTCAGGACCCATCATTTATAAATAAAATATGTCAGAGGAAAAACCCTGGAAACTATTTCTAAACCCAAGTATGAAGCATAATGAAAGGAGAGGAAATATTTTACATTATTTCTACTTTTACGGATGGAACAAAACCAATGGAGTAGACACGAGGAGATATTGAACAATTCATGAAGACATAACATTTTCAGAAGGGGATTAAATGCTAAAGAATGAGTGCAATAGAAAACAACACACTCATTCACAATCAAACATAGTTTTTTTCAAATTATTATTGCAAATAAGAACATGCGTTTGATGGGTACAAGCTAAGGTTGCATACCTTCCTCCACCGCTTGTATTTATTTTAAATAGAGGGGTTTCAATGCCTGCAATAGTCAGAACCAATGTTTGAACAACTCTGTCTTTCCAAAAATCAAAACTCAAATGATAAAATTAAAATTCCCAACATGGTCAGGGTGACAAACTCAATGAAAAATCCGTGTCCCATGCATTGAATGCATGGGACCTCACATTCTCCCAAAATTATTAACACATTAACTCTTGATCTGAATCATACTTCCACTAATATCAACCAACCAACAATATACCCAATAACCATTCCAAGTATCCCAATTATCACGTGCCCCATAACCATGTCATCACATCATAAATTAATGCTAATTCAAACGATGACCGAAGTTTACGAACTCTGTCACACATTCATTGGCATAAAATAATGTGATAGGTATAAACATATTCAATCTATGTGATAAAAGCAAGGTCGAAAAGGTGGCAATTTCCATGTGCACCATTTATTTATACTATATGCACTATATTGAAAAACTTCATACCCTTTAACTACAACATGCCACCCTCATGTTATACAACCAATTACTTATCATATGAACGTGATATATTTGGATAGTATCAAAATTTTCATACATGTGATGAACTATATACCATGCATAAAATTTGCAAAATAAACCCTTTTATTATAAAATGTGCCATATAACTAGCCAAAGACAAATATGACGCTGTAAACAAAAGAACCTTGAGTTGTTTCACAATTTTTGTGACTACCCCATATCATCTATAAAATGGACTAAATGTAAGATGGAAGTTTCCTCGAAGCGTTATGAGTAGAGCCATTCCTAATTAGATCAGGAAGAAAACAATACCACTGCAAATTGTAGGTGAGATTGATCTCTGTAATGCAAATGAAATACAATCATGATATATGCTCATGGAATCAAATTAGCATACAAGTGATACTCAATCCAAGGGGATATTTGAAAGCAAATGACCTTGATTTCTTCCTAGGGGGTCCCAGCTATAGTTAGATATTTATTTTATATATATATATATATATATATATATATATTTTTTTTTTTTTTAAATTGTGCTCTGCAACCATTTGCAGGATGGTGGATTAATTGGTGAATTTATGAGTCAACACAACAAACGACTCAAAGTTCACTTGAGGAGTCTCAGATTCATGATGAAGTACGATGCACAACACAAATGTCACTAGAAGAGGCTCGTGCCTGTGAAGAGTTACAACGTGTGACATAAGGGTCATTAGAAGAATCTTGTGTGCATGAAGAAATATAGCACATGACACAAAGGTCCTTGGAGGAATCACATAGACAGGAAGAGCTGCAACTCTCTGAGAAAAGACTGATCGAGGAACATCACCTTGAGGATTTGAAGCGTGCTGCACACGAAGAAGCATTGCGTGACTTGGGTCGCAAGACAGACACTGAAGATCAAGTAAGTAATTTGTTACATTTCTCTTTGAGATTGTTAAATGATCATGATTCTATGAAAAAGTTGACATAGATGTTATCTACTTGCATGGGGAAACAAGGGATAAAGAATACCATATCACCCCCCCAACTAGAAAGAGATTTGTGTCAGGTCAGTAAGCAGAAGCACACATGACACAAGTTCAATATGACCACAGAGCTTGGTGGGTATGACATGGATGGAGTCATGTTGGATCTAGATTCCGACGTGAATATTCCATAAAAGAAATCCTGTGAGTTGATGAGTAAACCGAGTTTAGTTTGGTCACCCATACAGATGCGGTTGGAAAACCATTACAATATCTATTCTATAGGTCAACTGGAGAAATTTGAAGTGAGTATAGAAGGGGTGAAGATGAAGGATAAATTTGAAGTCATAGAGATTATGGATGACTTTGATCACTACCCTGCACTCCTTGGAATTGATTGGGCCTTCGACAACAATGTGGTGCTAAATTTGAAGAAGAGGTAGATGTCATTTGAGACAGACACCCTGTGCATGGTCACACCTCTAAATCCTAATGAAGGAGATAGATACAATGAGCTAGTGGATGAGGATGTGCATATTTCTATTATTGAAAACATCTAGAAGATCACTGGGTGCATGTAAGGCTATATCAACCCCACCATAGATGGAGAGTTAAGTTGGAGCAGTGTGAGGTCATATGAAACAAATTCTAAAGATTCCATGGATAGGTGGAAGAACAATCTATATGAGATCTCCACTCGCAGATGTGAGAGGATAACTAAAGAAATGTGTTGGATTGTTTTAGAGTTATGCAATGCCCCACAATTTGATGGAATAGGGTCAGTAGAGGCATTCCTAGTGAATATGGAGAAGGTTGTCCCAATTGAAAGGAGGATTCAGGACATGGATGTCATGGTTTGTGGAACACTTGCACGGTGGTGGGTGGCACATCATGCAAGTATACATGCTTTTTGCATAGGTGGTTGAGTTGATAAAAGTATGGTTCCATCCCATCTCCCACTTTGAATTGGCCAACCGATACAAGGGCACTGAAGGTCCCCAGGAACACATTTCTTTTTGCGAATGATGTTGGACTTTTGAGAAGATTCCTTGAACCCAATGGGTCCATCTGTACGTTCATACTATGGATATGGTTCCTAGGAGTTGGTATATCTAGGAGGATCTCAAGAAGAAAACGATAGAGTGGACCCATGTAAGTTCACATTTTTTCTTAAAATTTCACTTCACAACAAAATATCTGGCTCAAAAGAGGCCCTCATTTGGATTAAGGACTTTATATTTCATCATCAACAAAATAAATACACACCTAAGGTAGTATGCTCATATCACCGACCAATAGAAAAAATGAAAGAGACTATCCATTGTTGGAAGGTTGATGTTGATAATATTGATGATGATGACCCATGGGGAATACAGATCAAAGAATCCAAAGGTGAGCACTGTTGGGGAAATTCAATTGCTTAAATTGCTTTCATTTAATTATCAACCTGGGATGCTCGTAAGCTTGTGATGATGCCATCAAAATATATGTAGGAGTAGGCATCTAACTCTAATCTAAGAAAATTCAATCAAATCCTAACTCTTTCATTCCACTTAATAAGACTTAGTTGTTGTAGGAAAGAAAACACTAGCTCCCTTTCATGAGGTCCTCTCAAGATGTTTCACAAAACCTATCAACAATCAAGATCATCAAGTAAACACTCATGCATTGAAAATAAATACACTTAAAAAGACTTAGTTGTTGTAGGCATGAAAACACTAGCTCCCTTTCAGAAGGTCCTCTCAAGATGTTTCACAAAACCTATCAACAATCAAGATCATCGAGTAAACACACATGCATTGAAAATAAATACACTTAAAAAGGCTTAGTTGTTGTAGGCATGAAAACACTAGCTCCCTTTCAGAAGGTCCTCTCAAGATGTTTCACAAAACCTATCAACAATCAATATCATCAAGTAAACACTCATGCATTGAAAATAAATACACTTAAAAAGTCTTAGTTGTTGTAGGCATGAAAACACTAGCTCCCTTTCAGGAGGTCCTCTCAAGATGTTTCACAAAACCTATCAACAATCAAGATCATCAAATAATTCTAATAAAAACA